>NIUQ01004909.1:0-12209 GCA_002796945.1 Plectus sambesii
ATCACCACTGCACCGAAAAAGATAAATTTGCTAAATTTAATTTAAATGAAAAAACAAAGTTGAACAATGAGTTAAATTTAATCGATGAAATTTACAGGTTAAAGAGGCGAAAATCATCGCGATGACGTGTACGCACTCGGCGCTGAGACGGAAGGAGTTGGTTGAGCTCGGCTTCCGCTACGATAACATTCTCATGGAGGAGTCGGCGCAGATTCTCGAAGTCGAAACTTTCATCCCACTCCTCCTGCAGGTAACATCTTACTGTTCCTTTCTCCTATAGTTTTTGTCTTTTGAGCGCACGTGGTCGGAATATTCGCTTATGATTGAGGAAGTGTTAGCAATAGAAATGCGGAATTGGGCGATCATTTGTTAAGGCTAGCTAATTTTGCGCGCGGAAGGAGGTGAAAAACTGGATGCTGTCAAATTCTAGAACAAATTCTATATTAATAAATACGATATCTAATCCAAAGTTTGTTCATTAAGATAATATTCGCGCTCATTACACATTTGATTTGACCGAGAGAATATTACAGTAGAATTCGTTTATAGCGGTTTCGGTTATAACGGTATTTCGTTTATAGCGGTCAAAACTTGCCGGTCCCCGGTGACCGGTATAAACAAATTCCACTGTATGCGCTTTCTTGTTATTGTATCACTTTCACTTCCATTTTCAGAATCCGCAAGACGGTCACAACCGATTGAAGCGATGGATTATGATCGGCGACCACCACCAACTGCCACCGGTCATCCAGAATATGGCCTTCCAGAAATATTCCAACATGGAACAGAGTCTCTTCACTCGATTTGTTCGCCTCGGTGTGCCCACTGTTCTCCTTGATGCTCAGGGACGCGCTAGATCGAGGTGCGTTAACTTGATTTTTTACAGTTCTCAATGTGAACTCGTATTTGGAAATTATTGCGATTGCATTTTATCAATCTATTTGGATAGCAACTAATGTATTCCAGCTCAAATTCTCAATTAAACTTTACTAAGGAAAGGAAAAGACTAACTATCTCACCATTTTGTTCACGCTCTTGCGAACTAATTCAAAGTTGCACAATATCTTGATACCGATATGACCATCGTGCGTCGTCGGTACAATTATTGATTGTTTAGCAACGTTACCAGAAGATCAGTAATTGTATCTTCCGCGCGTTATCGTCATTCCGGCATGAAAATTTCCTGTCCAGACTTGCTAGAACGTTGAACCCTTTATCTGACGTAAACACTGTTTAATTTCTTGTTGGTTGCAGCATCGCTCAGCTGTACAACTGGCGCTACCGTCGTCTGGGCAACCTGCCACACGTGGCCGCGCGCAGCCAATTCCAGCAGGCGAATGCCGGCTTCATCTTCGATTACCAGCTCATCGACGTCCAGGACTTCAACGGCGCCGGCGAAACCACGCCCAGTCCTTACTTCTATCAGGTTAATTTTGCTTGCTTTTTGTGTTTGCGTTTATAAAATACAGTCCCCTATGATTGCATCGTTATAAGGAACGCTCCACCCATTTTAAGGCTGCTTTGGTTTGTTATGGATTTTTTTCACGTTGACAAGTTCTATCATATTTTATAAACATTTTCGTGATAAGTATGAAGTAATATTCTCACGCCTTATCTTTAAGGATGTATATTAAAGGGATTAGAAATAATGTAAATATTGTTTCAGAACTTGGGTGAAGCGGAGTACGCGGTGGCAATCTTCATGTACATGCGTATTTTGGGCTATCCAGCGGACAAAATCTCCATGATCACCACGTACAACGGCCAGGCGCAGCTCATCAGGGACGTTGTGGAGCGGCGCTGCGCCCCCAATCCCCTCTTCGGACGACCGCATAAGGTTTGTGTCGCGGCGATTAGCTCTTTGGTAGCAGATAGGGTGCGGTAGTGGGCGAGGTGTCTTAGCGTGTAGCTTACCGTATATTTAGCTCGGCCATGCACACGACATATAGTTCAGAAGATTAATTTTTTTGCGGCGCGCGCCCCCTACCGCATAGCGCTCAAAATTTGTTGAAGCTTTTCGAGATCCCCAAAATTAGTTACCTCACGCATGTCACGTGATCACAACTTGTAGAATGTTCTACAATGCTTTCCATTCGGGTCCCTATGTAATTTCACTTCTGCTTTACGAGGCCCAGTTAATCTTCAAGTTAATTATTTATTGTTACTTGTGAATATCATTTTAAAATAAAACTCTACGGCCTGATATCCCAGTGTATACATTTGTCTAGCTAAACTGCTACAGTATGTTTGCATTATTTGTGGTCTATCCTGGCAATCTCTGTGAGACATACATGAAGATTTTCTTCTATTTAGTACCCTAAGCGTTGTATTTCTTAAGCAATTTTCTTCTACTGCATTGACAATGATGCTAAATTTTGCGTAAATTTGACATTTTAGATCTCGACAGTGGACAAATTTCAAGGACAGCAGAATGATTACATCATTTTGTCTCTTGTGCGAACCAAGGCGGTTGGGCATTTGCGGTATGCATTTTTAACCTGAATATGTAATTTTATTGTAGATTAAACTGTAAGATTGATGAAAATGAAATATGTTGATGCGTGAATCAACCTGAGCAATAACTTTGATGCTTTGATTATGCACTTTTCATTTGAAAATACAGTTATAGTACGACCATTTCGCGATTTTTACCCCAATATTATGCTTATTTGATGCGATCATTCCCTTAAATTTCATGCCTTATCTCCACTCACGCTGTTGAAAATAATTTGTTTGTTGCTGTTTGATTATTAATGATTTTAAGAAAGACCTACTTCTTGGCTTTATTTTCATTCAAAGTGCATGCGGGATTTAAACCATTTCAGCGATGTGCGACGTCTGGTTGTGGCGCTTTCGCGCGCTCGTCTCGGCTTGTTCGTCCTGGGCCGCGTCTCACTATTCTCCAACTGCTTCGAACTGACCCCAGCCTTCAATATTGTAAGTCTTATTATTCTTCTGGTTGACTCTTTATCAGCTGAGTTGAACCAAGACTGCGGAAAGTTTGCGCGAGCCTTCTTCGCGTGACTTCAGTCCGTGCAACTCGGCGTTCGCTAACGGAATCTTAAATTTACTATCATATTCATTCGCTCACGAGGGTGTATTCTTATTTTTTTGATCGGCACAAGAATAGAATAAACCGCATTGTGGAATGAACTAATATCGTGCGCGGTCAACATACGTAATCATTTTCACGCTAAGAAATAATATAGCTGAGACGTTCTGCTGTCTTACTTTGTCTATATAGGAATATTTAGAGGCGTGGTCCATGATTGGTAGATCACATAATGATGTTGTTGTTAGTCAATATTGATCTCTAAATATTATTAAGCAGTATGTCATTTTTAATTTTTCAAATTTCAGCTGTGTCAGCGACCGCAGAAACTGCTCATTGTTCCCAATGAGCAATACCCCACAGTGCGACAGGTACACTATAACTTTATTCTCTGACTACGGTGAATATTTCGTGTTGGGACTACTTTGTATCACGTACTTGGACATACAGAGAAATTGCACTACCATAGGAAGAGACATAATTTATTTTATGGGATGAATACATGAAAATATCTATCTACCGCATTGAGGTCTACCCGTTTTCCCAACTGCAACATCTCTTATATTCGACCTATTTTGAATTGTAGTACGACGAACCCTGCAACTTCTGACGCCTGTTTAGCATACTAATTCATACCTTTAAACAAGAAAAATTGATCGAAAATTTTTGACTTTAAAGCTCTGCAACGTTTGTTTTGATTGCGAAACGGCTTTACGATCAGGCGTAGGAATGGTTAGTGGGGCATTCGAATATGTTCTCATTTGAATGATGATTTCGATTATATTCGTCCCTAATTTTCAGCTCGGCGAGGCGCCGCCGATGCAACCGATCGAAATTCAAGACGCCACTCATATGGGTCAATTTGTTCATCACTTCTACACGCAGAACTTTGAATCAATGAAGAGCACATACCAGGAGCAGATGAAGGATTTTATCGCCGTCCAAAAGGTGCGCACTTTTCTCTACATTGTACTTCCTTGCAGCTATGATGAGGTCGTGTTAGACTGTTGGTCGAACGACTGCCGCAGTTGCTTACCTAGGAAATTGACTGGGTCATTTGTCTTCTTTCCACATTCTTATGGCACTTGTTAGGAACACGGGCGAAGACCGAATAATGGTGCTTTTCTGTTATCACGCCCGCACGGAATAATATATCACTTTAATTACGCTACTTTTCAATTCAAAGAGAGCGTTTATAGAGTTATATCGATATGGAAATCGTTCTTATTAAGATGGACATGATGTTTACAGTAATTCGCGCGGGCCTAAATATTGCGTGCAGATTTCGTTTCGGCATGAAGGACACTAGGCTAGTAACTGTAACTGTTTATCGCAATAATATAAGAGTTATCTATGGTCAAAGTTTGTCGATCAGTAACAAGAAATCCTAGATTGAATAAGGCAAACTGCTTCGAAAGTCGATCGCGCTTATCTTTATCAATTCACGAACGTTGAAACCAATAAAATAAACCTTTCATTGTTGGTGGAAAATGATGTTCAAGCATCGAAAAGCGAGCTCATCTTTCGCAACTGCGGTGCCTAAATTGATGTATTGTTACTGATCGAAGGGATTTTGACTACTTATGTTACATTTATGCCGATTATAACACATTTTTTTACATGTATTTCTTTAGGAATCCGCTGCGGCTTTGGCGGCGATGCAAGTTGGATTGGAAGAGAAAGTGGTTAAGCCGGTGGCCAAACCCGCTGAAGATGAGCCGGAAGCCGAGAAGGAAATCGCCTTCGAGGCCATCGAGTAGTTCCAGGCGCCTGCTCATCGCGTTTGATTATATGGCGCTGAGTATCCATGTTGTTGCTGATGTTTTTGTCGTTTTATCGTTCACAGCCAGTGCTCTGGCTACAGAATCTTTTGCGCTAAAACAATTCATTTCTCTTTGTTCAGGGCACTGTAGGAAAGGAGCGCCCGAGTTTTCTACTGAATTTTCTGCTTTGTAAGGATAGAGCAGAGAACTTCTGAATTGTTCGTTGTTTCTGTAAATTTTGGCTCATTTTGTGAGTTGCGCGCGACAGAAAAGAGATTCCCAGTTTTGGCGCAAAAGATTCTGCGATCTACGTTGTCTATTTTAGTGACTGTGGAAATCGAAATAAACAATTCCGCCACGTGTGCTCTCGAAATGCAGAAGCATGCATCATGATGTGCTATATTTAAGACGATTAAGGCAATGGCTACGCTGTTTTGGCTTATATTGCATGGCGAAGACGTAAACCACTTTCTGCGCCTTAAAAATTCTAAATGATGGAGCCGTTGTACAATTGCTTAAAATTTTTTGACAATGCTAACCTTAATTTTACCCCTACTTTCGTATATTTTGAAAACTGCTCATCGCGATGACTTCGACGCCAGACTTGTTCAATTTATGTCACGTAAAGAGAAACTGCTCAAAATAAAGTTGATAGCATGAAATTGCGCAAAGCGAGGTCAACTGTACTGAAATAATAGCGCCCAAATTGGGCTAGTGACTGATCGATCACCCGTATCGTAATCCGGTCTTAATTCACGCGCACTGGGCGTTCACTGCGGAGGGTAGAGTAGTCTTGGACAGTTTTAATGGCGAAATATATGATTTGCGTTGCGAATCCTGATCCTTTAAAGTTACACTGTTGAACAAAAGTTTGATAGCGATAACTTCAAAATGCAGAAAATTCAAAATTAATAAATGAAATAAGCCGAAATATCACTAGCAACATTAACACAAGTTGATATTGTTTGGTTTAGCCAATAGTTTTAATACCGAAATAGCAGACATCGAATCGAACAGTTTAGCAGAGATGAAATTTAGGATTCGAGCTCATGTCTCAGTTACTGCGTGGTACAACTCGCTGAGATTTTTCGGGTTCTGTCTCTAGACGTCCCTTACTACGATTGGTCACCAGTTTTCAATTGGATTGAGATCTGGTGACTGTGAAGGCCAGTCCAGCACATTGATTTTATTTTCAACCAGCCAGCGTGGAACTTTGCGTAACTTGTGTTTCGTATTGTTATCTTGCTGGAAAATTAAATTCTGTATCAGGTTTTCTTCGAAATGAGGCATAGACACGTCCTTGATGATGTATCGATAGCCGCACGCATTCATAGTCCCTTCGATTCGAAGAAACAGATCAGTATCGTTACTGGAGAAGCCGTCTCAAACCATGACAGAACCGCCGCGACCATTGACCGTGAGTCAGAGGTAGAGCGGGCGAAGACTAGCCAGTGCGACGCTGGGCGTACAGTCGACCATCTAAACCATTGTGGTGGAAATTTATTCGTCAGAAAACGTGACCCGAAACTAATCCTTGAGTATTCAGTAGAGATGGGCGCGGGCAAAACTAAGGCGATGTTGTCGATTATTTAGGGATAAAAGTGGCTGTTACTTTGCAACACGTCCGAACCGTCCTGCTTCGTACAGAGAATGTCAGACAGTGCAAGGTGTTACCTGGATACCATGATTAGCCGCAAGGTTGTTTGAAATTTCCCCCTAATTCTCCTTTCTGTTCGTCATCGAGATCCGCTTAATTATTCAATGCTATCGATCATTCATTCCCCCCTCATCCAGTCTTCAAACAACCTCAGTGCTGTCCAGTTGCTTCGAACAGCGTCCAGGTATTGATGCAAACATTTTGCAAAACTGCAAAAATTACTGTATGCTCTTTTAAATCAACTGACGGTCACATCGGAGAGACGAAGTTGTATTACACGATGTGAAATGATTTTTCAGATTAATTGGCGTCATTTGCCCTCTTAGCGCCATCGCGTCCATGTGTTTGTATACACTGTTCTATGGATTGTAGAGCGTAGCCTTTCATCAGTCGGTCTGTCGATTCGCGTGAGCGACAAATCGCGGCGCGGCACCGGCATCGTTGCTTCCGTTTCCCGCAACCGTGCTGGAAGCATAGCTTGTTTAGCGGCAGTCGCCGCTCACGCCAGGTTTACATTTCGTGTAGCGTCTGCCTAGAGCCACAGCATTACACACTGTTCAGACGCTTAGCGCTACCCCGTGCGCCCTGTAGTAAAACGACGTGGAATGGGTCGAACCTGCCAGATATACCTGTAAGTCTGTAAATTTTTAATTAACAATTTTAATACCTACGTTCCAGTGAAAATCGTAGGTGTCTAACGATTTAGAGACACTTCAATCACTTTCGACATAACTTTCTGAGCAAAAAAATTGTTCCTGAATAGGCAGGCACTTGACAGTTCCCCTAAGATGATTTAAGATTAAAGCTTTAAGAAATATACAAAATATTCATTAAAAAGGAAACGGCATTGAGAAAACGTCTAAGCTATTTTTCTTGAAATTAAAATCTCGTTTTACAATAAAATTCATGAAGATTTATCAATATTTGTTAGACATTATCGAATAAGAAAGCATTGCATCTTAAGAATTCTTTTCGCAAAAGATATCAATATCAAGCAAATATTGCGCACATCGCGAAAGTTGACTGGAGATAGCGCAGAAATAATTAGTTTTGCGTTGGCAAAAGGAATACACTTTCAGTTGCTGTCTTTTGTGATCAATTTGCGCACTATTGCGTGAGCCGCTCAGAAACTGCTCAAAATGCGGTGAAATCAATATGACTTGCAGCGACCATAATTCAACTGAAGCATCGCAAATTTCATATTTTTATGTACCCAAAATGCCCAAAGGAATCTCAAGATACGAAGCATGAGCGCATAGTCGAGTTTTCGGCGATTCGGAATCTAATATTTTATTGCGAGAAAGCCGTGTTGAATGATTTATGAAATGGGGAGCAACCTTTCATCGCACTTCAGGATAGAGTACTGATATAGAAATATTTAAATGAGTTTTATCTTGCTGACTCGGTGTGGTGCTAACAAATTAAAGGCAGTTTGGTTATTCAAGCAATAATATGGAGTTTCTTGGAGCCAGTTACAGTATAAATCATGTTTCATGGTATTTTTCATCGGTTTGATAATTATTTTGCATTTCAGGCTGTTATCAAGTATTTGGGGATTCATTTTCCTGGTAATTATTAAATAGAATATATCCATTCACTTCTGCATTTTATTCAACTTCAGGGTATTCTTGGAATCGGATTCTACTACCGCGTGGTCACTCTGGTTGGAGATGTTTATCAAAAAGTGCGTCCAGGCGACTTGCACAACAGAACACACAAAGAAATAATTGCTATTATTGATGAAAAATATGGCGAATGCGCAGTTCAATGTTTCCGGGCAGCAGTCGCATTTTTGGTCACATTTATTATTGTGCTTGCGAAATCTCTTTGGCGTTCAGTGCCGATGCCTTTTACAAACGGATCAGATTATCACCATCTCACAACGTAGTTGTGTTATTGAAATGCGTGATGTGACAGCTTTTGACTTGGGCGATGAAGAAAGGAAACTGCATTCATCTAAATTCTGCTGTGGATTGTCCTAAAAATTGTTTTAACTACGTATAATAAAGCTGCTCAGTGCTGTACAATATAAATTTATTCAGTTCTCTGCCAGTTAAGCATGCGCAGCTCAAAAAAGTTTCACTACTTCTCCCAGAACCATGGACGGTTGCAGTTTTACTCTTTGGCACTTTCGTTAGTTTTCGTTTGGTACTCATTGCAGTTGCTCGCCCTCTAAGCAACCTTCTGCGCGCCGTCTAGTTCGCGGCGTAGCCCACTCGGGTCTAGTCATTTGTCCTAGAACAATTACAAAATCTTAATGTACATATCTTACAGCACTGATGAATCAGAATGCAACAAGTACGGGTGATTATGGTCATATCCTTGGGCTTAAGACGTTCAAAAAATGCTATTACCACGCTTGTATGGTTTAGATGAGACAAAGCTGTTGATCGATTGTCCGTCGCACCACGAACAACGCAATTTCGAATGTCTCCTTCGAGACTATTTCAACGTTACAACCTGGTGCAAATATTTGCTTATCATAAGCATATTTCCTAACAAAAGGCTATGAGAGGACATATGAAGAGCCAGCTTAGCATTCTTTAGCTGACATCGCGATGTTCTTTTCTTTGCGTGCTAACATAATATATACTCCAGCTTCACTTCGTTTAAAGCATGCATAAATATTTCCTGATTTCCCGAACGACGAGTCCTCGCAGTCGTCATTGTAGTTGGCAGACATGGCTCTCATTGAAGTGTGTTTCTTATTTGGACATTGCATCGGCAGACAAACAGGAAATATGATACTATATGTTGATTATTTATTTTAAAAAGGTTGAACAATGATAAACAAGGGAAGAATTATTTAATCATTTAGTTAGTATTCTAATATTTGATTAATTGTTAGTTATCCCACACCATGCCGGCGAAGATCTGGAACTGGAGGAAGTTGTTGCCCACTTGACGATTGACAAGTTTCTCGCAAAAGTCCTTGTCCGAGTGGACATTGTCGGTGGCAATGATGGACGGAGGAGGGCCGAGCTGGTAGACGAGGTAAGCCCATCCGGGCTTGTTGATCGTCAAGTTCAGCTGCTGTGCGATGCTCGTCGTGTCATTGTACTTGTTTGATACCGCGTCAACAACTGCGCTGATGAACGGATCGAGGCAGAAATCTGAAAGGTGACAGGGGGAGAAATTAGGTTTTGCTTAACAGAGTAAAGCCGGATAAATGATGGAACAAGTATATGTGCGCAAGATGAAACTGAGCCACACGCTCCCACACGGTCACTACTGCATTTTGGTTACTTCATTTTATCGAACTCCGCCACTATGTTCGACCATATACAAAATGCTTACAAATGCGACAGGAAAATAAATGTTCTTACTGAATGGGTCGTCTTTGTTTTCTCGCTTTCCGTCAATAATACGCTCCAGCGATCCGTCCGACTTGAAGACTTTCTTCATCTTGTATGTATCTGAAAGAGAACTGTCACTACGGCATCAAACGCACTTTCAATACGAGGCGCATAAACATTAATACCTAGGTGAGTGTGTAAATCCTTGGAAATAAGTTGTTGACCCCCAAGCCAGCTCGCCATTCCCAAAAAGTTTATTCTCATAATTATGGCTGATTCGCGCTCACACTGCACCTCACTTACATTTACTTAAAAAATTATTATCCTTAACAGTAAAACCGTCTCTTCTAAGGCTTTACTTGACGGTAATCGTGTTTAAGATACGCTAAAGTTGGCGGTCTACGGTATCCCTTTGGACTCTTGTTACTGATTGAAAAATATTGACAATGCTCTATCAGGGAATTCGCGCGTACAAAAGTCATTCGGTACGGCTTATACTCTAATTTCAATGCTTACTTGATTTTGAGCTGGAAGGCTTGAAGCGCATAGTGGCGATAATGGATATGCGTTCTGTGCAGTGAGCGATACACCAAGTCGAGCGAATTCGGTCGTTGCCGGATGTGTTGAAGCTGGCGATCGGAATCGCCTCCTCCACCGTCTCATCACCCACCGGAGCCTGGTCGCATTCTGTAATCAAATTTTAAAACACTATTAAAGTATGTATTTGCATAGTCAAGCTATTCTACCATCTTATTTTCAAAACCAGTTTAATCGGAAAGTTATACTGTACTGTTTGTGTCAAATACAGTAAGCTCACCCCTTAATGCGCTATTTGTTAAACAAAAAATCAGCAACGACAACCTGAATGAGGAGGAGCATCGATGAAGAATGCGTATGGGTGTACAAGTTTGATATATACGAGGGATTGAACCGGTAAACTGAATACCGATAAATAATAGTTTGTAGGTCTTTCGTATATAGCAGCGACTAGTTTACGGACCGCATAAAATTTCTCGATAGCTTTGATCACGTTATATTATCCCGCAGTATTCCAAAATTTTCATCCAACATGCCCACCTTAACCGACAGTATACTGGTGAGCAGCTAACCCCCGCACTCCTGGGCGCAAAACAGCCGGGGTTTGCTGCTCTGGTGCAATGGTCTGGTCAGACATACAGATCGGTGAAATTTTCTAGAACACGTACGCTGCTGTCCGAAGCAAACTGCGGCGACGGCTAGAAGTACAACAAGGCGATACATGGCGATGACGTCCGATTGAGTTTAGTTGCACGTTGCTAACTGAGCCGGCAATTTAGCGCTATGCAGATAGAGTTGTTGGTTGATTAACGACGCGGCACGCCTTTTCGGCTTATCGTCAAGATGACTCTCTTCTCACGGTGACGCAAACATGCAACCGGCCTTTGTTACTACCGTAGTCCTTACAACAGCATGGCATAGCTAGCAAGCTGAATAATAATCGTGCAAAACTCATTGTATTTCACAAACTAATGCTTCCGCTTGGTTGGCTAAATTAACTTCGCAATGCATATGTACAACGGAAAGTAACATCGCAATCGAATGGAAAACGGTCTAACAATTAAAAGAACGCACTTTGGACTAGCCTACATTTTATGATATGAAGGAGCGTACAGTTTGAACATCTGCTCTATTCGCACGCCAAGGACACTTTATGGCTAGCCCGCAAACTATCTTTGTCTCATATTATACTACATAGGCGTGCCGTCATCTCATTGACATCTGTCGAGAACTCTGCATGAAGAGCAAAATGCTACTTTCTATTGCATTTTCGTCTGTACTGATTGCATTTGCAAGCGCAAATGGTAAGTTTGTCAGAGCCTGTGATTTATGAATACTTGAAATTTCAAGAAGGACTGGAAAATAATTGAGAGAAGTTTATGGCAGAATTTCGATCGTTCTGTATTGTAGAACATAGCTGAACGTCACTCATATCTGTGCTATAGGGGTCACTTCAGCAAACGCCGCCTACCTCCATGCCTGTTGGGTTGAGACTCGTATCAAAATTGACTAGTTTGCAGTGATTATGTTACTTGAAACGAAAGTGTTAACCTGAAACTGGTAAAAACAATACTATTCAAAAGAATTGAATTAGGGTGACTGGAAAGGTAGGGTCTAGGGAATACAGAGTACACGCATCTGCGAGTCCAGCCCAAGTATCAAATGTTAAGTTGAAAGTTGAAACCTATCTTGCAACTATGACCTAACTCACCATAAGTTCGCCTCAAATAATATTGCACATTTCAGTCTGCACTACACCATTCGGCCATTGGTCATTCGAGCTTGTCTCTGGAGTGACCGATTTTGCTTACAAGGGAGTAGCGCTGAACACAAAGTACTTTTGCTTCTTCGGTTGCCTCAACACGAAATCTGCCCTGCAAAACTACAAAGTCTTGCTGGCCAAT
>NIUQ01004910.1:0-12257 GCA_002796945.1 Plectus sambesii
AAAAATTGATGACCCATAATCAAGCAAGTACCCCTAATTTTAGGGGTACCTCTATACCGAAAACCTACCAAAATGGGTTTTTGAGGATCACTTTGAACTTTGAATGGCATAAAAACAAAATTGTTAAAAAGTACCCCTAAAATTAGGGGGTACCTGCTTGACCATGGGTCACAAATTTTGCTATGCCAAAAAGAATTCTTAGAGCGTAGGGATTGTGAAAAACTCAAAATTATGAAAATCCGTTCAGTTTGTGCAAAGTTATTCAATAAACATATCGCTAGCATTTCATTGAACAGCCTGTGTAATTACCAAATTCATCGTTAAGAGCACAACATTCATCGTCAAAATTATTTTGCCACTTAATTAACTCAAAACGACATAAAATGAAAAACAATAGATCTACGAAACCAAATGTGATTGTTTGTTAATTAATTCTTCAAGAAAAGTCACTTTTCCAACATATTCGAGAGTAATAATTGCATTAATCCTAAGTGTTAATTCAAAAAAAGCGTTCGCGCCGATGGATTACTGCAGTTAATGGGTCGGGTATCGCCCGAGCGTTCGAGAAACTCGGGCATTTTCTTCGGGCGCTACCCGGCTCGGGAGCCTTCCCGGCCGCTACCCTAGGGTAGGCCGTACCCGGAGTTTCGAGAAACCGGCCCCTGGTCTTGGTGTATGGGAGTTGGAACATCTACCCATTTGGCCACAGCGGAACTATTGAAGCACAATTAATTGTTAAAAAGCAATGAAACTAGCACTGGAGTGATTCTTTAACATGGTCACGTTGAGGAAAACGACGCTTTTTCACCCTCCAGAGCCCCGCCCACTAAGCGTGACGTTCAGGCGCCGGTTGCCTAGCTACCGAGATCTCGCACGCTGGTTGCCTAGTTACCGTGAGTGGGAGGCGGAGTTTAAAATGTGAATGAAATTTTGTGAGGAAAAAAAGTACTTCATGCGCTGGAGAGCTGAACTCGAGGTACAGGCTGAATTAAGATACGACAAAATGACCATTGGATTCGCAAATACGAATACTGTGCCGTGATTGTGCTATTTTTTTTAAAATGATGCATTAGACAGTGAAATTTTCCCCCAAAATGAAAAGTTGTGAAACTTCTTCTGAACTTCGTTGATTTTCGGATTTGATTGCTTTTTTTGTAAAAAAACATCACGATCACGGCACAGTTCATCTTGCGGGGAGCATTTTGAGCTATAAATCAGCGGAAACGGATAATTCTGGGCTGAGAGTAGCTCTCCCCCGTTTTACACCACGGTCCGTGTAGGGTAACTTAAATGACGCGCTAGCCTTAGTCGCACCGTGAAGGAAAACGGGGGAGAGCTGTTCTCAGCTCAGAATGATCCGTTTTCGCTGATTTATAGCTCGAAATGCTCCCCGCAAGATGAACTGTGCCGTGATTGTGATGGTTTTTTACAAAAAAATTTGGGAACGATGTTATTTTAATAGAAAGGTAACGCATTAAATTTGTGCATTTGGGTCTATAGGGCCGCCACCTCCGCCTCGCTTTTGCTGGTAGGAGGCTGAGAGGTCCATTGAGCTGAGAGGTCCACAGAGCCAAGAGGTCCACAAGGTCACGTCAGGCTAATTAAAGGGAGACCGCGCCGCTGAGCGNGAGGTCAGGCAGTTGGGGCGGCGAGGGAGAGGGGGAAAAATGGCTAATTAGCTGACTGACGCTATGGCAGGTGTTGTAAACATGTCAAAGATGGTACTCAGGGTAGGAGGCTGAGAGGTCCATTGAGCTGAGAGGTCCACAGAGCCAAGAGGTCCACAAGGTCACGTCAGGCTAATTAAAGGGAGACCGCGCCGCTGAGCGCAGCTAATTACGCCGCGTCGTAAACAATAGAGCGTTGAGAGGTCCACAGAGTCAGTTTAAAGAACACTAACGACTGTTTTGGTTCACTGAAGACGGCTACACGCTTCTAACTTCTAACTGTTAACGCAACGTTCATACCATAGTATTTTGGCGCGCAAAGGATATTTGTAAATTGCGGCGCGTCGTACGCTCAGAGTTACATGGCATTCAACGCACTGTGCACATTTGCGACATACCACACGCTCGGCAAAGTAATTTATTACGCTGGAAGCTTATCGAAAAATGGAATTTGTGCCCTGCGCCCCCGTCTATGTCGTGTCAAACCATCGCCAACATCCCGTCATCCAATACAAGAGCAAGAGGTGGGATGACACCGTACTCGAGTTCCGTTACAAGAGTGCTGGACCGAAGAACTCAAATATCTTGTTCTACCAATGTATCGCGTGCAAGAACGTCGCCAACCAAAGTCGCCTCGGTGGAGAGAAGTCGGGTGTGGCCCACATAAAGCTCGTCAACGGTGTGATTGTCACCAATCCAGACAACCCAAATACTCCACACAACTGTGGAGCTGGCAACAACACCACAACGACCGCTGAGGTATTTACAGTTGCAAAGTGAAGCAGTTATACAACAAATCATAACAGGTGCTCGCGAAACGATACATGTTAGAAGAACGAACAAAGATCAGAGAATCGCGGAAGCGCCCGCGGGCAGCATTTGATGAAGCGATAGATGGTGTTGAAGAGCACTACAAGGCTGAATACGGTCAAGCAGTGGTTGATGACATCAAGGTGAAGCTGAACAGCGGATATGGCTTCTCATCAAAGCGCCGAGCGCTCACTGAAAACCGCTCTTTCCACATTGTCAAAAACAACACGCTTGACAATATACATGAGTCATTGCGCGTCACAAAGGATGTAAGAAAATATGACTTATAATATAATTACAACTGAAGTACAAGATCAAATTTAAGGGGGAGGAATTCCTCCAGAAATACGACTTGTCTCCAGGGCGCGAAATGCTCATCTTCTTCGCGATTAGTGACTTTGATATGTTACTGGAAGCGGAATTTGTGCTATGTGATGGAAATCACAAGTACAATCCGCCAGAGTTTCACAAGCCTGGCCAGCTGTGTACTCTGCACACGATCGTAAAGGGGGAGTGCCACCCCTTCCTCTTCGCGATGATGAAGAAGGTGGACCAAGATGCGTACCGCAAGCTGTTTGACAGCTTGCGACAAGCGATGGTGACCAGATTTGGACATCTAGGCAATCTACCCCACAGCACATGGCTGTTTGACTTCGAGCAAGCAGCGATGGGTGCCTGCATTGATGTATTTAACCCATTGAAAGTACAAGATATACAGTAGCACACAATTTAACAATCTTCAACTACTCAGTTCAGGATGCGCCTTTCACTACAGCAAGGCTATCAGCGCCAAGCGTGATGGACTGGGACTAAAGGCGTACTGCAAGGAGAAGGATGCCAATGGAGTGCTGAGCCACCAAGCCAACTCCATCAAGAAGTGGTTCAAGCGCATCCGTTACCTGTGTTTCCTCCCGGAACACCTCCGACACTGCTTTGCAAGAGACCTCCTCCGAGCTGTACCTATCTACCCAAGCGCCATCATCAACGCACAGCTCCACGAATTCTGCCTCTACTTCGAGTCCTACTGGCTGGGCTGCCCTCTCATCCGCGACGTTTGGGGCCAATTCGGCAACTCTGGCCCGCGTACAACCAACTACGTGGAGGGATGGCATAATGGGCTACATAGCCGTATGAACGGTCGCCATCCGTCCCTAGCCGAGCTCATCGGATTGTTCCAAGTCTCGCAGAATACGACCAAGTTTTGAGTGCGTGCTCTACGCACCGACCCACTCGCCCTCCCAAAGCCGCAGAAGGCGGAAGTCATTCGTCGCAACACGCTGTTGCAAGAAGAGATGCCCCGTTTCTATCACTACTGTATGACTGCTCCACAGACTTCATATCAGGACATCCTGAATTACATCGACCGCATCATAGCAATTGGTGTATTGTCGCAGCAACTTTAACTATGTACCTGATGCAGATGTAACTAACACCTAGTCGCCTAGTTTTTCTTGTCAACTTTGTGAATTTTCTACAGTTCGTTCATTAAAATACGCCTAACACGATCTAACTGCACGACAACATATATACACGATAACAAAATAACAAACGACACAATAATTTAAAATATTTCGCCGTTTCTTGCGGGAACAAAGAGAGAGAAGAATCTAACTAACTTAACTCTATATCGGCAGAGATTGCGGTTAAACAGAGGTTAACACATAAACATTTTTAGGGCAACAGTGATACAAGCGCCTAACAGCAGTAGGCCGAAATGTATCATCGCAATGCTAAACATAAGGGCATGTTCTCCTTGCCCTGCTTAGTTGCCCCTATGTTTTTGCATTGCGATGATACATTTCGGCCTACTGCTAGCGACCGGCAATCAATTTTTGAAAAAAGCCGAAATTGGACAATTTTTATATGAATCGATTCAGCACGATCTGAATAGCTTTGCTGCAATATCGGTATAATTTAATTAGGCTTAAAATCAACATTAAAATGCCATAGAATGCCACACCTCGCACGCTGGTTCAGAATAAAGTCTACCGCGAAAAACGCCACATTTTGGCACTCCATACCGTAGTAAAATAGACAATTCGTTATGAGACTGACAAAAAAATTTGACTTAACATTTAGTAAGCAATAAATCGAGCGAATTCCGAATAAATTAGTGCCACAATTTAAAAATATTTTAGCAGTTGCCCGGCTAACTTTCTGCCGGTGAACTATTGTTTAAAGCAACTGCCAGGACCTATACTATTAGCCAATATATGTGTCTTGTAAGCGCAATGATCACTAATCTTAAAAATTAATAAAGAGTGAAGTTTACGTCATTTTTAGTACAAAATTTGAAAAACATTTAGCAGTTCAATCCGATCTCAGAAATGAATTTGAAGCATCGTTTCCTGGGTTGAAAATTGCGCTGAATTCGAATATCTATGTGTCTTTCTTGCGCAATGCTCTAGTCTTTTGCTAAACAACATCAAAAATTTGAGCTTCTTTTCGATTGCCTTATTTCGATCCTTATCGTTGATTTACTGCACTAAAAAGGGTACATACCTAGATAATAGTTATCAAAATTTTCATTTCTTTGAACTTTTTCGGAAACTAGAGGCACTGAATCCACTTTTTCTCAAATTTCATCCGCGGAACAAAATCAAATTGCGTTGTAGCGTAAAGTTCTATGAAAACTTCTCGTCTCATTTCTGACTACCGTAATCTCTGCCGGTCGCTACTACTGCTGTTAGGTTCTTGTAACAGTGATAGTATCCGGTACGGTATAATGTATTCGTGCTTTAACCCTTTTGCAACTTCAAATAAGCCTAAGCCTAAGCCTAAGGTGTAATCGTTTCGCCATGGACCTCTCAGCGCACCCACCGCCGCTCGGTTGACCTCTCGGCGCTCTACTCATCCAATTAATTTTTTGATGAGTTAATTGGCTAGCTGTGGACCACTCCGCTCTGTGGACCTCTCAGCTCTATGGACCTCTCAGCGCGCATTCCTGTGGACCTCTCAGCTCAATGGACCTCTCAGCCTCCTACCCTCCAGGATGAGTGTTTTACACCGTCCGGTACAACAAGATTGATTCTGAGTCCACTTAAATGCCCCAGACAAAGAAAATTTTGTACAGACAGTGCAAGCGACAGCCAGATGAGCTGACTTCAAGAGAGAAAGACACTTTTGGCGCGGTTCGCCCTTCCTAATTACCTAAAGTTGGCGGTGGAGAGGCGAGAGAGAAGGGAAAATTGGCTAATTAGCTGACTGTCGCTATGGCCGGTGTCGTAAACATGTCAAAGATGGTACTCGGGAACGGGGAAAAGTGACGCTATGGCCGATGTTGACTGTAATATACAAGCAAATTCAATGAGGGTTTCAACATCTTGTAAAACTCACTTTAACGTACATTTTCATTTTTTATCATAACAATCTGACCACAATAGCTTATTTTATGAACTTTCTATGGAAGTCCACTATTCCGCTCGATTACGCTTATCTCGCACGTTCTCGCTCATTTCTACCGTAAGTAGATCAAATTGTGCGAGAAACGGGGAAATATGCGAGAAGTGTACACCTCCGAAGAAATTTCGTAAGATGAGTTATTATAATCAGATTTTTATGATAAAAAAATGAAAATTTACGTTAAAGAGAGTTCTACAAGATGCTGAAATCGTATTGAATTTGCTTGTATGTTAGTAGAGTTATTTGTCATTAATCGTGTTTCATTCATTACGCTAAAAGTTACCATTTTTCACATTTACATGAAATGATGAATAATGGACCAATTTTAAAAATTAAAAAAGGAAAACCTAAGTTAAAAAGAGCATTGAATTTAGTTACGTATTACCAAAGTTATTCGCTGTCAAACTAAATTTTAAAAAAACGAAAATTCTTTTTATCACTCTAATATTTGACAACGTTTATTTACGTACGTTGGACAAGCTATTCTATACATTGTGTTCAAAATAGATTCAAAATTCCACTAAATCGATCACGGGTGCTTTACTTCTTCGTCTTTTCCCATCTTCTTTATCTGAGCTGTAAAATCCCGCTACGGCGCAGGGTCAACTAGTTCTTCCTCTATTGCCGATTTCCTAAAAACCGCAATTTCGCGCAATAAGCTATTTGTCACACCGTGTGATCAGAATGATGTGGATTCGATAGTACAAATGTCATCTAGTTATTCGAATAGCTAAATAGGTTCAAGCATGAAAGAATGATACCATATCGGATATAATCATTCTCTTATGTATAACCTAAAATGATGTATAACGGTGGAGAGTGAGGGACGCGATTGGATGATGACTGAGTTGCGATCGAAGTTAATTGATAGAAGAGACCGGCAAACGTGAGAACACAACAGTGGCGACATCAGCAGGATTCTACTCTTATTCCTCTCTGAACGACGAATCTCCGTGTTCGAATTTGCCAGCGTTTCTGTCTACGCTACAGACTTCGGCACTCCTACTTCGACCTTCGTTAAGCAACAGACTTGCATCACTTCACCAACTACGTGAAAGATCATTATGGCGTCGGGAACGAGCGAGCTGAAGCAGGAACTTCAGGCAACATCTATGCCTACATCATATTCATTGTATCAAGTCTCACTTCCGCCTAAGTACAACGTGGGTGACAGTTGGAAGACCTGGAGCCTGCTCTTCAAGGTGTACCTAGAAGAACACGACCCGCTATCTGACAAAGGCAAGAAGGTCGCGCTACTCAGCTCCCTTTCACTCAAGGCAGTGGAAGAGTTGCAAGCGATCTGCGAACCAGATGATCCCCTTGATGAACACGTCAAGTTTAACGATCTACTGAACGGACTGAGCAGACGATTCATGGAGCTGACGAACGATACACTGGAGAGAAACAAATACTTCCAGCTGAAGATGGGGTCCAGCTCACTCGAAGAATTCGCCAGTTCGTTAAAGAAAGCCGCTGCGACGTGCAAGTTTCCGTCAGCGTATTACGACATGGCGCTCACTGATGGGTTCATCCTCGGCGTACCCGACTACATCCGCTCTGTACTCATCAGAGACAAACCAGCGAATCTTGCGACAGCGCTCGAAAGCGCAGAGAACGTCCAGCTCTCTCGATTGTCAATCGACGCCCGTCCACAATCGTCCGCAGATATTGAGCCAGTCAACCAAGTCCAAAAGAGCAATTCGTCGGCCGGTGATCATCCCTGCTTCAGATGCGGTCGGACGAATCATCAACCGAATGACTGCTGGTTCCGTAACGAACGATGCAATTCATGCAACAAGCACGGCCACATCTCCAAAGTATGCCAAACGAAGCAACAGTCCGACCAGCCCCAGAAAAAAGGGAAGAAAGACTCTAGTAGTGACTACCAGAACAACCAAGTGGTCGCAAACCTAGTCAACATTAAAGTGTCTACACTTACCATTCATGCTGACCTGGTGGATATGCATCGAATTGGGGTTAAACTACAGATGAATGGAGTTCCAGCCGAGCTCGAGTATGACACAGGAGCAGCTGTCACGGTCATCAACAAGAATCTTTGGTCCAAACTGGGCAAACCACCGCTCTCAAGCAGCCGGGACAGCTGCCGCGGTTATAACCAGAAGATTCCCCTGATGGGCAAAGCGATGGTCGACGTCACCTGCGACGGCAAACAGGCAAAGTTGAAGATGCTCGTCAGCCACAGTGGAGACAATGTCATGGGACATTTGTGGATCCACGCATTGCAACTCTTCTGCGAATGCCAGCTGAAGACGTGCATGAAACCTCTAAAGGTATCTACAGTTTCCTGTTCAACTTCCGCTTCCGGAACTTCTACCATCGATGATCTACTCAGCGAATTTCCGCAAGTCTTCCAGTCAGGACTTGGTCACCGCACCAAAGCGAAAGCGCACCTGTCACTGAAGCAAGACTCGCGTCCAAAGTTCATGAAGGCAAGAACGTTGCCTTATGCAGTCTACGATGCCGTTGACAAAGAGCTCAATCGACTCGTAGAGCAAGGGGTGCTTCAACCGATCAACTATTCCAACTAGGCCGCGGCGGTGGTCATCGCGCCAAAACCGGGCAGGCAAATACGACTCTGCGCAGATTTCAGTACAGGACTGAATGCGTCACTCGATTTGCACCAGTATCCCCTGCCCAAGCCAGATGAGCTATTCTCAAAGCTCAATGGGGGCCAGGTGTTCTCAAAGATCGATTTCTCAGAGGCCTACCTCCAGATGGAACTCGATGAAGAGAGCAAGAAATTGATGGTGATAAACACCCACAAGGGGTTGTTTCAATACAATCGCCTGCCATTTGGAGTGTCTTCCGCTCCAGCAATCTTCCAGCAGACAATGGAAAAGATGTTGACCGGCGTACCGGGAGTTGGCATCTACCTTGATGACATTATTGTGACTGGTACTACAGCAGCAGCACATTGGCAAAACCTCTGCCAGGTGCTTCAACGCATCACTGACTACGGTTTTTGACTGAAGAAAGAGAAGTGCTCCTGGGCTCAAACCTCAGTGGAGTACTTAGGATTCATCATTGATGGAAAAGGGCAACATACTTTGTTGACAAAGACAAAGGCTATTGTGGACATACCGCCACCAAAGAACGTGCACCAGCTATGCTCATTCTTAGGCATGTTCCAGCACTATGCAAAGTTTGTCCCTGCGCTGTCTACGCGTCTCTCTCCATTGCACCAACTGCTTCGGAAGGAAGAGGGCTCCAAAAAGCTAGTCACATAAAAGTGGACAACAGAATGCCAGCGGGCATTTGACAAGATCAAGAAGGATCTGACATCGCCAAGGATGCTTGTGCACTACGCGCCACACCTACCGATCATAATGGCCGCTGATGCCAGTAATGATGGAGTTGGCGCAGTCATCGCTCACTGCATGCCTGATGGTCAAGAATTACCAATCGCTCACGCTTTGAAAACACTCTTCGATACGGAAAAGCGCTACCCGCAGATCCAGAAAGAGGCTCTCGCATTGATCTTTGGCATCAAAAAGTTCCACAAGTACCTTTGGGGTAGGCATTTCGTCCTGCAGATGGACCATCAACTGCTCGTTAAAATGTTCGGACTGAAAAAAGGGCTACCAACCACCGCGGCAAATCGACTACAAAACTACGCCATCATCCTTATGGCCTACTCGTATGACATTGAATACGTCAAAACTACCGCGTTCGGTCAGGCAGATGGGCTGTCTCGTCTTCCATCAGGTGACGATAAAGACTTTAAGGAGACGGCCGAAATCGACGCAGAGCTACATCAGCTCTTCACCAAGCAACTCCAGCAAGCGCCTGTGTGTTGCGTGGAGATCGCAGAGGAAACCAGAAAGGACAACGTTCTTCAGAAGGCGCTCCTACTGCACAAAAAAGGTTGGCCCGACCACCTTTCATCCGGATTTGACAAGAAGAATCTTCTTCCATTCTTCAAGGTCCGCCACGAACTGGAATTTTTGAATCAGTGTCTACTCTGGGGTCTTCGCACAGTAATTCCAGCTACACTGCAGAAAAAGGTGTTGAACCAGTTGCATCAGACATACCCAGGACAATCGGCAATGAAGAGGATGGCTCGCAAGTTCTTTTGGTGGCCAGGCCTGGATAAGGATATTGAAGAACTGGTCTCCAACTGCGATGCCTGCAATCAAGTACGATCGGACCCAACCAAAGTACCGTTGCGCCCATGGCCCATTGCAGAACGACCATGGCAACGAGTGCACATCGATTTCACTGGCCTGTTCCTTGGATCGATGTGGTTTATCGCCATTGACGCGCATTCAAAGTGGCCTGAAGTCTACGAGATGAAGCTGCAAAAGACGCACGCCGCAGACGTCATCGTGGCACTCTCAGACATGTTCAGTCATTGGGGTATCTGCGAAGATATTGTCTCGGACAATGGTCATCAGTTCATCTCCGATGAATTCAAACGCTTCTGTTTTGACAATGGTATCAAGAATACATTGACCCCGCCATACCATCCTCAGTCAAATGGCCAGGCTGAAAGATTCGTCCAGACCTTCAAAAATGCCCTGCTTAAGGCTCAAGCGGAGGAAGGGAAAAAAGAATGACAGCTACAAGTGCTTCAGTTCCTAAAAAGATATCGTCTCACGCCACACTCATCAACAGAGGAAGCCCTGACTGAGCTGTTCATCAAGCGGATGCCTCACTCTCATTGGGACCTGATCTACCCAAGCGCCTGAAGAGAAGAACCACCTGAAGATGAAGGATCAATTCGATCAAAACAAGAAAGACAAGACACTCTTCGTTGGCGCCCAAGTTCTCACCCGCATCTATAACAGCAAGAGGAATCGCTGGGTTAGAGGCATTATAGTGGAGCAACGGGGATCGGTCAAGTGGGGAGTCCAGGTAGAGGGTCAGAGAGACATTTGGTTGCAACACAGTAACCAGCTGCGGCTCCTCAACACTGCTCAACTATCATCAACTGATCGCGACCAAGACCTGCCTATAGATGGGAGTATCATTCCCAAGGAAAGCGCCATTACAAACGAAAAAGACGCTGCAGACGACGCGCGTTCAGACAACCATGAGCTCTTCCGATCTCCAGACAAAAGTCTTACGGACAAGGGACTGGAAGACGATGCTACGTCTACCACAGTCACGCCTACCGTGACCGCGCCTCCCATGACCGCCACGTCCACTACGCTAGCTGACGCACAGCCGATGCAACGCCGATCTACTCGCCAGGCCAAGGCGATCACCCGCTTCTCGCCCTCGCGCTGCTGAGGAATAAAGATGTCTAGCTGGAGCGTCAACAGCTGAGGGGAGGTGTCACACCGTGTGATCAGAATGATGTGGTATTCGATAGTACTAATGTCATCTAGTTAATCGAATAGCTAAATAGGTTCAAGCATGAAAGAATGATACCATATCGGATATAATCATTCTCTTATGTATAACCTAAAATGATGTATAACGGTGGAGAGTGAGGGACGCGATTGGATGATGACTGAGTTGCGATCGAAGTAAATTGATAGAAGAGACTGGCAAACGTGAGAACACAACACTATTTATCAATGTTTCGATGTATAGTGAAATTCGTTTCTAGCGGTTTTTTCGGGACCGGCACTTTCTGACCGGTATAAGCGAAAACCGGTATACCCGAAATTCGTTTATAGCGGTTTTTTGACCGTTATAGGTAAAAAAACCGGTATAAGCCAAATTTGCCCATATAAGTCAAAATTACCGGTGTAAAAATCAGTCTCCTTTAGCGTTATTCAACGTCAGGAAGCTTGGGTAGCATGCGTTTTAGCTAGTAAAGTTAGATGACGAATCTTGAAGAGGCGTTTTCAGCACATTTATGTCACTTGCACTGATCACAATTAGCTCATTTTCTCATTATAGGTCTGCCGATCCTTTGACCGGTATAAGCGAAATTATTGGTATGGGAAATTACACTTTGGGACCGGCCAAACCTGACCGGTATAAGCGAAACCGCTATAAACGAAACTGGTATAAGCGAAATTTCTCATGTACAAAACATAGGACGAAAATTCGGGACCGGCTATGCTTGACCGGTATAAGCGAATTACCGGTATAAGCGAAACCGCTATAAACGAATTCCACTGTATATGTTATTTTCTTTCAAGCCACCCATACTTCTGTTCAAAGCCGCATCTCTCATAATATTCTTCAACTTACGCGAATTCAATTTCATATTCTTTCGCGCTCTCTTTGTCCAGTACTTCAAAGTCATCGTCCTGCGGCAGCAGGATCCTCACCGGCAAAGCCTTCAGTAGCCCTGCATTTGCCCGATCCTCATCCCGAATGTCCCGGTCTCTGGCACTCGCCAAGATCTCGTCCATCTTCACGAGCTCAATCAACTTTGCGGAATTGACGCGCCACTTCATT
>NIUQ01004911.1:0-12195 GCA_002796945.1 Plectus sambesii
ACATTGGCACTCGTAAGTTAGAAGCAGAATTTGCACGCTACAGCATCAGTAATTTGCAGTGTGCCATCCTAGCATAATAAGTGCAGTCGTGTAGAGTCCGTGGAAATAGTAGTGCAATGCGGGTTCTACTCCCGCCGCAGAAGGCGCATAGTTTTTTGCGCGATACTGGCTCTCGTCAATCAATAAATATATCAATAGGCGAAGCAACAAGACGGATTGAGCGTGACCGTAGACATGATGTCACGAATATTGAAGACGGCGACTGCCACATCGGGCCGCCAGTAATGCTCGTCATCGAGCGCCTGTCAAAATAATGACGATAATCAGTAGTTGCGCGGCCGGTCACGATGTCACGGCGCGGGCGTAAAGGGACGAAGGTTCGCGCACTGGTTGATTGATAGGGAGGAGGACTGCGGTCTATTTACGCTACGCATTGATTTAATTATATTAATTCTGTAAACATGAGTTGGCGATGATCCTACTTGATAAATGGAAGAGTTACAGAGAGTGCTTGTAATTTTACGAGTGATGGGATAGAAGTGTATTATATCGAAATACGAGGTAATAAGCACCACCTGCATAGTTTATAATTTTTGGAAGCGCTACTTTTACACTAAATGCTCAGCGATGGTGAGATGACGCGCGCGCGCGATCAGTTTTGTAGTCGCTTCCTTCATTCTTGAAGACTTTAGTCGATAGCCTACTTATCTTCGTAGCCGCTTGACCGTCTCCGGAGCCGCATCAATTGCTCTATGCTACTGAGCAACTATGGAGGAGGGTTTTAGCACGTTTCGCAGTCCGCTCCACTTTTGTCTATTGAAATTTACTGGACGAATGCGACACGAATGCCATTAAAGCCGCAGCACAAACATTGACGCGCATCCTACGCACTGACACTTGGATCGACAGAGGGATTTGCACTGGCGGCGAGTTGTCGCACCGCAGCTTTTCTCTTCTTCTCAATCGCCTCTTTTTGTGAAGAGTATGAGTGGTAGTGGTGGTGGCGGTGGTGGTGGGAGAGAGAGTCTCCTTCCTCTCACCGCTTTCTCTCACAGAAGCCGCCTCTCCTGTCGGACAGAGCGCCGCTCGTCGCTGCAAGCAATCGAATCCTTAGCCGAACGCCCGACGCGGACGATTGGCTGGCCGGGCTGATCGGCCGCTAGGCCCCGCCGCCGGCGGACACGACTGGCGCGCGACCAGCCTCTGGCGTCTATCGCCTCCTCCATCTTCAATGCCCTCCTCTTATCGCCACCTCTTTATGCTGACCGTTGCGTAGGTGTGGGCGCCCATAGCTCCTATATCCTGCTTAGCGAATCCTTTTTCGCTCTCGATCAACTTCCTAGGCATTTCCCTTTTACTAGCTTTTGAAATGGTTATCAAAGCAGTTCTCTCAGCAATTTATGTGCATCCTTGCTTGCGAAATTATTAGGCATTATTCGGGTGCGCCTCTTTCTACAAAATTGAATTTTTATTGGTCCACCAGGTACTTGTCAAACTGTGACAAAGGAAAACTTTAAAATATGCAGCATTTGAGATATTTATTTGACAGATCAGTTTTATCGTCAAATCGGCGTTGCGATATTGCTCGCTTTTTTCACCAAATGATCAGTTTTGGGTCTCAGAGTATCGACATTAAAATTTGTCAATTCAAATTATTACGTACCTGTTTAGTCTGATTTTTGCAAATCTTTCAAATAGATACATTAGCGCTGATCAAAATAAAGAGAAAAGTATTAAGATATAAATTTTTGCAACCATTAACCATGAACACATTGGAGTTGACTTGTTCTTGGCGATATTTTGCAAATATTGTTTATCATTACGATTAACAATATTTCTGCCGAGCACTTTAGCACAACTGAATATATCGCCTAGCTCTAACATATGAATGCTGTGGGCATATGAATTCGACGTGGGAATATGGGAAGATTGCGCCACTAAGGATGCATAGTTGTGAGCGGTGGCAGACGAGTGAACGCTAATTGCTCCTATTAAGCGGAAGTTGGCAACATTCGCGCCATTTCTGGCGGGATTGTTCGACGTTTTCTGCGCAAGAAATTCGAGCGCCGGCCTGAGCTCCTGGCCGCTCATAATAATGTCATTTTCGGCGCGACGGACGCGCGCCAGCCTGTGGCATCTATCGCCTTCCCCCTCTCCTCCCTTTCCGCCCGCTATCCGCGCCTCCGATGGGGATAGCGCGGCGACTGAGTGGCCAATTGGTCGCGATGGAGAGGCGAGCCATTTACCGCCGCCGAATCCCCCGACGTCGTTGCCGCTGTCTCTCTTCCCATCCTCACCGCTGAAACCGCTTAGAAGGGATAGAGAGAGAGCCATTTCGCGAATGGCTTTATCGAGTCCATTCCTACCGCATTTTTTATTTCTCTAGCGGCGCTCTTCTCTCGTATTTTTTCTGTAGTCTTTGCGCCTCGCAACAGTTGTTTAGCTACGTGCGTTTGAATTGAGGAGGAGAAAGATACCTCTGGCGGACCGACGCGATTAAGTCATCTGACCGAACGTCCGTTTCGCCCTATCGGTTGTCAGACGCATTCACAACATTCGTGCAACCTCCGTACGTCGCAAGCCCAGTTTTAATGGCGGATCGTATTTCAGTTGCACTCCGCCGCGGCGAAGGCATAATCCAGCCTTTACGCATTGAACGTAGACGGCAGCATTTTTGCCATTTTAAAGCTTTGCTTTTGCGACACAGTAGCTCATACTTTCATCGCATGAAAGACATTGTATCCTTACCAGCTATGATGAAAAGTGCCGTGTTGTATGTAACAAGCAAAGTTTGACACAGCACACACACACACACACACACACACACACATGTTTTGAACGATGCAATTAAGCATTTGAGTTGTATGTTTCGCTGTTGTGAGAGTCAGGACGGCAGTATCGCATTATATTTAGTATCGCACTCACGCTGGAACGCGATAATTGCACCCATTTGCAAAGAAGACATTTGATTTGTTTGACGGCAGCTTGCTCGTTGCGCTAATGAAACTCGGCTAGGACGCCAATACCCAGTGCGCGTGAATATGGGGGTGCTTAGACATTCTTTACGAGCGCATCGTAAGGGTAGAGTACACACGCCTATATCTCTATGGTGTGTGGCTGGAATGCCGAAGGCGTGAAAATTGCAAGATTCCACTTTGCTTTTCGATTATAGCGCTCCGCGCCTCGTACGCCACTTTAGTTACGGTATCGTCGTCGAATTACAGCTCACCCCCTCTTGTTTAAGCTTACTCACAATGAAAAAGAACAGTCTCCTAGTGCACCGGTTGAACTCTATTTTGCTAGCTACTAAGGATTACAATATAGTTTTCTCGATTAGCCTCTCGTGCATATATCAAACCGAAATTGCATGTTTTAACCATATTTAATGACAATATGGTCTGCGAGCAGCGGCGCTGCGACTGTAAACAAGTTAATTTGATCAATCGAGTGTGAATCTGTTGCTTTCATCTCGTCAAACAATGATAATGATAATAGCAGATAATTTGATTTGTCGTACCAGCGACATTCTTGGTACCGCATAATATTAGCTGCTCTTTTCCCTTTCTGTGCAGCAGAAAACAGAATGATTAAATTTTCTTTTTGACAATCCATGGCAGCCTTTATTTTGCCGCATTCAATGCCGAATAGCATTTGTGTTGTTTTCAATATGGGTTCATCGATCGGTTATTGCATGTTTACTTTTGCTTCCTTCCTCCTTTCCGCGAGCTATTTTGGCCGAGGTCGCCCGCCTTTTAGACAACCGCTAATCTGTTTACATTTGTACGGCGCCTCTGAATGTATGTAGCTCAGACGTGATTCTAGTTAGTGCCGACTCGTGCCGAGCCGGCTTAGTCGGCGTTGGGATGAACACAGTGGGCATTTTATTCACAAATTCTTTTTGCCTAGTTCAATTGTTTTATGAAGCGTCTAACTTTTAAAGCCATCTCATTGACAATCAAATAACTGGTTATAACTGACAATTGATAACTGTCCACGAAATAATAGCGAGTTCAACGTGTGGAATCACCCCTTCACTACAATGGCATACCAATAGCGATATTTCTGAACAAATTATCTCTCATATGTACATTTGATAACTTTAATATCATTTTTTACAACTTGATGAGTTCATAAAATGTTGTATTATTTCTATTATTTATTGTATGATTTGATGTGCCGTTTCTCGAGGAACCCATCGTAATTGTCTATGTCTCGTTCGAATTTGAGCATCGAGTCATATTTTAAAACAAAATACAATAGGATGAATCAAACGAAGTTGTCTTCCTCGTTCTCTTCTCTCTCTCTCTCTCACGTCAGCCGTCAGGTGCTGTTGTGTTTCGGATTGCGACTCAATTTCACTCAGGCGTCGCGGCGGTCATATCAGCCGCCGCTCATCTTACTCGCATTCCTCCCCCTCTGCTGCTACGAGAATAGACATTGCAGCGGCGTGTAATGCATTTTGTCATAAGCCGAAAGGGAGAACAGAGAAGCTTTGCGTTGCCGGCAGAATGTTACGAAACACGATCTGACGATGTATCTCTTGACATTTGCGTTAAAAACTTGATAACGCCATGTCATTGGGCACGTCTTCAATAAATATGAGAGCATGCACATTTGTCACGGAATGCTAACACCTGTTGTCATGTTTTGTTATTGAGCGTCTCAGCCTATGAGGCCAATAATTCGCGCACTCAGCAGAAGCTTAGGAAGTAAGTGGCATCAGCGTGAATAACACCCGAACGGACTGAGTAAAGTTATCATCTTCAAATCTTGAATTTAATTATTCACTCGAGTGATAAAGTATCAAATCGTCCAGCGACAGTCAGAGTTGTTGGAAAAGCGATTGATGATCTATTGCGCTTACATCGAGGCTAAACTCTCTTTGTGACAATTGTTGAATTTCAGAATTTCGCCAAGCAACGTTCGACAAAGGAGCAGACAGTGGATGTGCATTGTCATCAGATCCATTGGCTAGTCTGCGAGCAGAAGATCAGACGACGGGTGGTCAATATGGCCAGGACGATTTTCCAACACGAGCGCGGACCCAAATTTGTGCTCAAACGACACAACAAAAATAACAGTGGCAGAGGTAGGTGTATTTTCTATCTATTCTAATATAGCAAGTTTTATTTTTTTTAAATATTTCGTTACACTTTTTGATATTTTTATCACAATAATATGTGTTACAGCTTCACACTTTTTGCGGGCTAGGGTCTAGACTGTATTCACGTAGCTCTTTGAACCGTTAAGAGCGTAACATTTCGTCCAAGCATCATTCTCATTCGTTGCTTATGTTTCTTAAAGCTGACTGCGGCGGTTCTCTGCTCTCTAAATGAGTATCATTCTTAGCATCTCTGCCGTATCGTTTTACATCGTTTGAACTGACACGCATTTTATACGCAAGTCCGGTCATGCGTGCCCATTCCTCAGCGCATGTCCTATGTAATGGGCGGAGCTGTCGTAGAAGTACCGTCACCTGTATGGGTTGAGTTTCTGCTTTGCGCACAATGAATTTGATGCCAACGTGCACTCCTGCACAATTGTTGTGAGAGAATGGCGTTTCTCTATCTTCAGACGAATCAGGAATGTCGTTGCCCGGGCCGACGATGGTGGCGGTGCTGCCGGTAGCGAGACAGACGGGGTTCTTGCATGCGCTGTACTACGGGCTAATGAGGCACCATCTCGGCCACGACGATCACTCCATCTACGACTACGGCCAAGTGCAGACCATCACCTTCCTATCGGCCGCGTGAGTATATCACAAATAATCATCAGTAATATCGAAATTAGTCGACATCCGATTGACGCCAACGAACCGACTTGCTTTCAAGTGGTCTCATAAATTGTTCAGTGTTTGAACTATTTACGATGTACCACTATTAACTTGGTAAACTGTGAGCGTCAGAATTTTTCATGGTTGTTCACATGGGCGCATTGAATGCTAACCGGTGTAGGTTGAGTTGACTGTTTCTGCGTGTTCAGGTCGTTCGCGCAGCTAATTGGTCCGCCGCGCTTTCCATTCATATCAAAGGCGGCGAAGATGTGGTCGTTGCTGATTCGCCAAATGTTCGACGTGCGCGTGCTGGACAAGGATGGCTTTTCCATCGACTACTTTTCGCCCACTATTCGCCTCCACGGCAAATTGACGGGTGAAAAATTCCTCAGAAAGGTTGGTTGGTCCCCTTCGCTCGCTGCAGCAACTCTTAATAGGTCTCCGATGTGCAAATATAATTCTTCGATTTGTCCTAATAATGTTGTTGTAATTTCTCCGTATACCTTCGAACTGCGAAGTACTACTGCAAAACTTTTTCGTAATGTAAGTGTAAAATACTTTCGTCATATCGAGGGAATCAATTCATTTGAGATTATCATTAAAGACGCGGCAATTGAATTGTATGTATATCTCGGGTGTTCCGAAATCTTGCTGTTCAAAAAAATCAATACTCTTGACATAGATTTTTGAGTAGCTTTGCTGCGAAACGATCACAAATAGATAATTAATCGAGTGATTTGTTGCTTTATTCCACGATAAGCACTCAGGCCCCAACCAGTAAAAGCTTCGATACAGTTTTTTGTTTTGCACAACGTTGGATAAAAATGTTTGGTTAATAGTTATTTGTTTGACGGTAGCGCTTGCCTTGTTATTTTGACATAATGAGTACGTAAATGAGCGTGTTTCGCACTCTCTTCACGACTCCTTTGAGATAGTCGTCCTTGTCTTTATTGGACATCTCTCATTACTGATTAAGTGCATTTTTAGCGCGACGATATAGTAGCAGAACGCTTCTACCCAATATCATTGACGCCGAAGACGACGGTGACGATTGGCGGTCGACCAATTTACAGCGGATCGGATGTATCGGAAGAGTACTCTACCCTGAATCTAATGAAGTACTTTTACTGGAATACGCGATTGCTTCGTGAAAAGCAGCTGATGCTCATTGCGCCCATTCTCAAGTGAGCAGTGCTGACTTTCCTGTCGTTATTTTTGAGCGAAATATTTTGCCGCTTCTTTGGGGGTCATTTATTCTCATTTATTAGCAATAATTCTGCAATTTAATTGGAAGCTCAACCTCTCAGTCAATATATCGTATAGTTTGTTTTCAAATCACATAGAAATTTATCTAAGAAATAGCTTTTATACAACTTTGATTCAGTTCATTTACGGGGAGCACCGGGATTACTATTTTTTAATCGAATCCACGAACAGTTGGATGTGTGAATTCATCCAGCATCAGATCCACCGCTTTAGGCTGATGGATGGAAAAGTGAGTAAAGTCATCGACTGCGCGTTGGATGTTGTGATGGATGGAATTCATCCATAATATAATGAATTTGTCCACTAGTTCTATCATTGGGTGGTGATAGATCATGTGGATGAAGTTTTCATTCGCAGTGCGTTAGTTGGCTTGAGCGCGTATATGAACGCAATCGTTGCAGTAATATTTCATGTTTGCGAACATTTTTTGCACGATTTTGCGTCAAAACTTTTTGTAAGATAAGGTAGGTTGAAAAAAACGAATTAGCATTTGCCTTTTGTAATAATTACAATTCTTTTGTAATCGCTTTCAGTGCAAGATTAGCATCTGCTGCTCGTTGTCTATATCCAAAATTTTGCAGTACGTGGTTCCCATTGGCAAAGGCGAATGGCTGCTTCAATCACTTGGAAGGGCGGACGATAAAGAGCCTCAGTCAGAAAGAATTGGATGACGTTTTTTGGCTAATTGCGGAGTACATGAAGGACCCTTGCAAGATGCGCTCAGAGTCGAGAGTAGACAGCGATTTAGAATTGTCACCTTTCCAGTTGCAGTTCGCCGAGTTTTTTGATGATCAGACGCTAGATCCCACAATGACTTTGTTCGCCGACTGACTGCGAAATTTTTTTGAATAATACTGAAAATAAATAAATTGAAATACGTCTAGTTGATAACGGCATCACAGTCGTACAGTACTCAAGCTATTCTCTCATGCAATACAGCGAAATTCGCCTGAACTAGAGTACTGAAATAGCTCTTCTATAGCGGGACGCATTAAAGTTTAATTGTTGGCATTCATACTGAGAAAATCTCCATGACACGTCACCCACGAGAGTGTAGCGCAGCAATTATGGTCCGCCAACTTTTTTTGGTTCAGAACTCGCCGAGAAGCTGATCGATTCCTATGAAACATCAGACGATTAAACACCAGATAGAGCTAAAAAAAACTTGCAAAAGGAAAAGTTCATAAAACGTCTAGAAAAAGTTATGATCGTTCAATAACTCGTTACAAGAGTTTTGGGCCACCCTGTAGTACTCTGTTGAAACGACAGTTTTTGTGCATAAATACAAAGTAACAGGAGAATTTATGCACAAAAACTTTCCTTACACCCTAATATAACATATCTGCAAACTTCTGTTGACTTGACTCTGCATGTTTTCGAAGTGAAGCGGACAATTGAGTATTATAAAATAAATGATTTATTATTTTCCACGATGAGGCGTTTAAACTGATGTAGCCGTCACATATTTCATTTGAATGAAAAAAGCTCGTTCTTTGCCAAAAGTTGTATCAAATATCATCAAATGAAGAATTTGCACTGAGCCCATGAAGCATTCACCAATTATACCTCATTGGGCTTCACCGCCCGCGTATTTCTCATATACACGCTAAAGTCGTATTTTTGCTAGCTGATAATAGAGCTGTTCATAGAAGACAATGGGTTAACTGTGCACGATGTTTGCGACGAACTCCTGACGTCCATGTCGAATTGCACGATAAGCAGGAAGTAGCCGATAATACCCGACATCATCTAAAAGCAACTGATAATTCAAATATTTGCGATAACTGATGTGTGCGCCCACCCTCGTTCTAGCACTCATCCAGCTTACAATTTTTAGCATAAAACCATGTATTTTCACTGTGCTAGGAGTTGATTAGTTATAAATCTAACCTTATTCATATGTTTTACAATGCAAACAACTTTGTGCCAAAAAAACAGTGGTTCTGGTTTTAGTATTTGAAAAATAATCCCTCTCAGAATACACTTAAATCGAGGTAGTAAATTTTTCCATAAACTTCGTTTGAGTTACTTGTAAGCCAATTATACCGTTATCATCAGTTGTCGAGTGATTGTGAAAAATCCCGCAGCGCTGATGTGTAGTCCAGATATCGCTACCTGCTGACAAAAAGTGTTGATGCTATCCTGAAGTAATTCTTTTGCTTAGAATGAAATTTAAATATGAATTGGTTACAGTGACTTCTGGAGCGCAACTTGTTTTCGGGTCGTTGAGCAGGCGATATAGGAATCGAAGCGGCGACATTCCCTAAAGTTAATGGAAACAGTTATTTGAAAATGGCCATATTACAATCTAGATATTGGTTTCGGATAGCCAGAAACCACTCTGGGTGAGCTCTGTAGTGTTCCAGTAAGTCATATTCCATAGAAATATTACGCCTATTAGGTTAAACGGAAGACTATTTTTACATTTCGTACTATAAAATAAATATCTAATCAAAAAATGCGCCCTGCTCTCTCTCTTTTATTAGTTTTGAAATAGGGAGCGCACGATTTTGCCGATTCTGCATCATCATCCGTAACACCGCAACATAATCTATGTTACAATTCTTAAACTAGCGATTGATAAGAACGTGCTTTACGCCAAGATTCGCAGATTTTGTAATAGTAAAAAAAACGGCTCAGAGCTAAATTAGTAATTTAAAAAAAATATCCTCGCTATGCCTCTACGTTTCCCCTCATTTGATTAGATTGAGGCATGCCACGAAGGTAGACAGAATCCGACGGTCGGCAGGTTTTTTTATCGATGCGTGGGATTAACCGTCTATGTAACAGATATTTCAAGATACCTCGAAATATCTCATGTGCGCAATTCCAATCAAAATTTTAGTAAATTTAATGACTGTATTAGGTTCGCAACGTTTCCGTTCTCCTCTTTAATATATTAATGTAGCCAAGAGCAAAGCAGCGCACCGCTTCGTGAAGTCGAATGGCGGGAATGGAGAGAGCGCAGATGTTGGCGGTTAGAGCAATCGCCCAATACCCGATGACGATTTGGAAGGTAAAGTTGATAGCGGCTGCACGCACGAGCGTGAACAATGTAAAGCAGATCATGGGTAACGTCATGGCGTAGTATATGCATGCGAATAGCGAAAATTGCTGATCGACTATGCGAGTCGCCTGTAATTGCCCTTCATAAAGTTCTTTTAGTTACGAAGAATTTAATGAGTTTTAAACTACCGGACAATACAGTCTGACGCGCTACCTCCGGCCTATGGTCATAAATTATTTGCACATCCTGTTATGCCTATTTGCATGAATGCCATTCAAAGAGTTAATGATTTTTATATCTCTTGCCCAAACTTTCCGGCAAAGATATAACTGTTTCTGTTCGACAGGGGCCAAACAGTAACTCTTATTCGATTATTTCATGTTAGTGTATAGTTTCAACTCTTGCAAAATTTCTCTTCAGCATACTTTTGCTCGGTATAGACAGGTTCGAACATCTGCGATCTGAAGGTTCCCGCTCATCCCAGCTGAAAGGGAGGCTGCTACCTATCGACAAGCTTCTTAATCACGTCTTCTTCACTCTACGGTACGACGCACCTGCCAGCACCTCCCAAACTTTAAATAATACTAATATCATGATTTTGGAGATTGGCTTTTTGGTTTCTTTCAGGCAATTGCAAAGATGACCTCGACGAGAGTCTGATATTTTCGTTGGCAAATGTAGAGAGGCGTCGCTTTCCGCTCGATCTGTTCATTCAGACGTTGGGCATGTTTCACTACGAGCATGCACTGCTGCCCCATGAGCGCCTTTGAAAATGATAAGGTCATCTGAAAGCGGCTGCCATATGTTACAGTTTGTTACTGAAGCCACGTAATCAGCACACATCGCGGCTATGATAATCAGTTAACTTTCAGTGTGCTAAAAAAGGATATTCTCGCCTCCGTACACTAAGATCAGGCTAGCGATAGAAATAGCATAGCTGACTATTATGTGCGGAATTATGATAAGGACAAATGAGCTTCCATCATCATTTCATTGATAAGAGTTCGGTTGAAAAGCGCGAAAACGAAAAAAAGGTTTTCTGCAGTAGTAATGATAGTTTCTGTGACAAAATGCTTTATTAGGCAAATAACTATACCCATAAAATACCTGAGTAAAGAAGCAGCAGACTGGCCACAAATAAAGCGACTGTTGGACGGAAGGAATAAGCGGAGGCAGCGGGAAACGGATAACGTCGCTTATAACTAGTGCCATAATTGCAGACATTCCGCATGCTTTCAATAAAGTGAAGGTAATTGCGACGGCCAACTCTTTTTTAATCGCCTGAAATTATGCAGTTCTTCATTATATGCTGATTCAGGACCGACAGACTTGATGAAAAATTGACTATGACATATGGTAAACGCCTTTGCCCGCATAAAACGCGTTATGGGAAGGAATACTGGCTACGAATACTACAGGGTTAATAGCAATTGCACGACTAGTTCTTCCAAATGTACATAGCACTTGCTTTACACTCAACTGACGCCGTAATGATCAGAGTGACCTCTCCAATTACTTTACTTCAATATTGTTATTCAAATATTTCTCTCATTTGCTTTGTGAGCCAGCATTCTCAGCCTTTGGGTGGTTGAAAAATTTGCTCATCGACTACATTAAGTTTTGTGATGTGCCTCCTAGGAGTGTGACTCGACCGGGAAAAATGTGGACTAAAGGCATGAGTCTGCAGTCGTTGGTTCAATTTCATGACGTTATTGACAATGAAAATTAAGGAATTGAGTTTCGATTCGCGCAAAAAACGTACACTATAGACTCAGCTGCTCAATCCTGTACAAAAGTTGTCACAGAACGTGGAATACATCGTTCATGTTACCTGTTGATAAGGAATTGCACTTTCCCAGAGCAAATCTGTTTTAAACTGCTCAAAGAATTCAAAGTAGTAAGCGCTTGAACGAATCGTTGTCAACTGGCACACAAAACATAGCAGTGCATACTGCAACATTAGCGCACTAGTAAGCGTATTTGGACCCAAATCGATCTTCGACTGGAACAAATTAATCGCCATTCTTACAACGCAGTAGAGAATAATTGATGCAATAAAGATGGAATATGCTCTGATGAGCAGCAGAATATTTCGATTTTGTTTCGCTGGAGCAATGGGATAAACGCCCGTCAGCAGACCGAGAATAAA
>NIUQ01004912.1:0-12288 GCA_002796945.1 Plectus sambesii
TTGTAGTGACTAACTACCGGCTCCATAGATAACAAGGTCCATTCACCGTTTCCCTAAATGAAGAGCAGAACATTGTAAATGTTGCATAGCTGCTGCGTCTTATTCAGTGTTAGTTCTGACGTTAGAAATTTCTGATTTGATATCAGAGTTAGAATTAGCTTCAGCAATATGAAAAATTAGGTCATAGTTAGTAATTTATTTTGGTGTCATAATAACTCTGATCCTTTCTCATTTTTCCTGATGCTTCAAGCTAGTTCATATTAAGCATTCAGGGGCCAATTTCATAAAACTATTGAGAATTGAGAATTGAGAAATAAACCCTCAATTCTCAATTCTCAACACTCAATTCTCAATTGTTAGTTTCATAAAACTGTTGTGATTGCAATTCTCAATTCGCAATACACAATACTCAATTCTCAATACGCAATTCTCAACAGTTGCGATTACAACTGTTGAGAATTGAGTTTACAACAGACCAGTTTCATAAAAGTGTTGAGAAATGGCGATTTTACAACTGTTGACAAAAGAATGGCTCAACACTAAAAGGTGTTGATAAATGAAATCTCAATTCCGTAGGCTACTGTATTGTACGCTTAACGACAAGAAAACATGAAACCATTTCAGTGCATCTGCCGCCTAGGTGTCGTTGGTATCGAAATTGTTTCCTTTCGTGGCCGCGTGGCGCGCATCATCGCACTTAACCTAATTGGGTTTTAAAGATTAATCATTGAATATTATGCTAAAATNATCTCAACAGTTGAGAATTGAGAATTGATTTCTCAACTGCCCTAAAATGTTTATGAAACTGCGAATTGAGGAATTGTAATCTCAATTCTCAATTCTCAATTCTCAATACTCAATTCTCAACAGTTTTATGAAACCGACACCCAAGGAGTTGTAATCTCAATTCGCAATTCGCAATTCTCAATTCTCAATTCTCAATAGTTTTATGAAATTGGCCCCAGGAAGGAACTCAAGGAGTATTGTGATATGAGATGAATAAAACTGAGCGCGCGCATCAATAAGCTGGACCTTACTGTAAGTGTCGCTATACACGCCGTTCTTGAACGTTTGAACCAGCGCGAAAATATTTGTTCGTTCTTTGCGCGTCTAATTTTCAACAACCCATATCACGAATTACTGCCCCGACAAACGCACGTTGTGCTAAACCAAAGGGTGCCTCGTTTGTGTTAGAGTTGATGCAATATCCCTCAGAAGATGGTTAGGCCACTGTGGCCAGAGAACCAATGAATAAAGATAAGAAGTGTCAATCTTTTTGTCTCAGTTCAGAATTCGTTCTATCCAGCACTTGCGTAAAAAAAAAGCCGTCAACATGAGCCTTTGCGACTCATAAGTCACGCGCTACCACCGTAAAAGTCCTTTAATAACGAAGTGATTTTGCCACTCACCTTACGATCGTTAGAAGAGAGTTCATCATGTGAATGGTTGCCGATTTTCAAATCAATTTTGCCGCTGTCGTACACCCATGATTCGAACGTGATGTTGCATTCTTGTATGTCGTAGGGGAAGTTTTGAATATCCAGTACGCATTGGTTAGTGATGATGCAGGGTGTCTCAGATCGAACCGTCCCGTCGCCATTCACTTTCACAAACCGTTCCTCCTCCGGCAGCATGTAGTCAGTTTTCAGACTAAAATTTCGCTTTGCGATTCCATATCTTCGATCGAACATGGCCGTTTCCACTCACTTACTCACTCACAGCACTTTCCCCAGTGTTGCTTGGCATAGCAGGCGGAGAGTTCCGTCCCAGATCTCAGTGTTCCAAAGAGTACATATTATACCTATGTTTACGTACTAAATTTTACTGAAACTGCAGCTGGAAAATATGATAAAGTTATCGATTTCTGATTTTCTCTTTTTAACAATGCTGATAACTATGAAATTATCATCATGAGAGCGCAGCCAACATGCTATGCTGCGTCGCATAAAACTGATAAGAACACCGAAAAAATTCCTTCAGGAACGATTACATCACTTCACAATTGCTTGTGGATGCATTTCTTTATCTCTTTGATTATGTCGTCATCCTGCAGTCTTAAACCTCACCTCGTTGTTACAATAATGTCCGGCTTCCAGAGCAACGAAGCAGGAATTATCGCTGAATCGATATCGGCGAACGCCGTCCTGTTCCATTTAACAATCTCGTCGTGCCAGGTCTGCAGGAAGGAAAGATATGATAAATTAAAATTAAAATGTAAACTCCGTATCTCAGCCGGCGACCTGTTAATCTGCGCGCTCTTAATTGAACAGAATATCAAACTTCATTCCGTTGGGAGTCTACGAATGGGGCAATTTAGGCGTTTCTTCTATTGATCAATGCCGAAAGATTTTTTATTAAAGTAATAATGCTTTTTTTTGATCTTGCACATTTCTGATAATATGGCAAATTTAATAACAAAAGAAAACAAGTAATTTTGACATTTTACTCGGTCAGCAGCTGTAACACGCAAGCGTAAAGCATTTGTTTTACTCACCAGGACAACCTCTGTCATAAATCTGAGTGTTTCCGCCGGTTGGTCCTAAAAAGAGAACTTTAGGATGAAATCTTTCGTGAATGACTAACTATGTTCAATATAGTGAAGTATGTTATATGTACTGTCGCGTCAGTAGGCAAGCTGGTGTTGTGAATTGGTCGGATATTTTTGTCGTAGCTCGTTGTTAGCTCTTTGTAGACTTTGAATTCATTGGCTGAAAAAGTTTGATCAAGATTTCTCGTTTATTTGCTCCAGGCCGCGATACTTCAACACTAGATTAGAATATCGTTTCTTGCAGCCCAAACCCAAACAATTTTAATTGAAATTCGCAAGCCAAAGACATTTGGGACAAACTGAAAGCTGCCCTAGTTATGGTTGCGTTATTTTCAGGTCAATTTCTTACAATTTTCATAGGCACTTTGACGAAACTTCGCCTTAAACTGTTCGCTCCAACTAAAAAGCAACCAAACTGCCAACACAATGAAAGCTTAGATTTCGCAAACTCTTAATTGTAATCGCTTACCACTTTCGACTCCAATTATCAATGTAATTACGTAAAGACAGACGAAGATTTGCAGTGCCATCAAGAGATGTTACTCATCCTTGTCAAGTTCAGCGGTGGCCGAGTAGACACAAGCGCGCATTTCGATTTTCGATGCACTTGTCATGCAATTTAGGCAATGGCACCGGCTATTGTTTCACCCAATGTTGTTCCAATCGAGCGCTTTAATCAAGCAATTTAATAATGCAACCAATCTACTCGAGCAGTTTCATCATGCAGCACGTCACTGTAGCCGATGATCCGGTAGCACCGACGGCTTTGCAATCAATAAGTCCTGACGTCAATTCTCCACGATTATACTTTATCCCTGTGCGCGTAATTCAAGACGTTACCAATATTGAGGTTTCGCTGTTTGCAATAATAAGTCTGCAGCTACCATAATCTCATAGCAAACGATTATTTAATTGGGATGAGCGATAGCGACTATCGAACACATTTAAAGATTGTTCATCGAGCAGAAAATGGCATTTTGACAAGCAATTCTTTCGAGAAACATACGCGAAAAATCAACTCCGTCATTCTTTGCAGCCGTCAGGCTTGTCACGAACCACAGCAAACCCAAAAGTCATTATTGATTTGTCATGAATATGGCTGGGCAAAGGGGCCGTGCGCATCATGAAAAATCGTGTGAAATACTTGCAGTAGACGTCGACAACTGATGCGCGAATGGTGCTACACAAAGGAGCTGCACTGCATAATTGTTTTCGTTCGATTACAGGCAGATGACAAATATATTTTATCGACATTAATAATTAAGGATGTTTAACAAAACAAAAATCAGGCGACCTTCTAAACTTCATTCACTTCACTGCAGAATTAGCTTCACCTCAACTAAACAATTTCTTTTTTCACGCTTGGCTTGTTCTTGTTAATTCAAGACGTTGGGAAAGTTGGTAGTGGCCAAACTGACTAAAATCATTGGCGAAATGAAGGTCGACCGCCCCACAGTTATAATTATTATCAATCTATTTCATCCTACAGCGTGAAGTGAATTAAAGGAAATGCGTTCATACCTATACGTGGGGGAGTGACCAAAATTATCGGTGAAATAAATCAAGACCGTAATCCAAAAGAACCAAAACTGATTCTTGTGCACATCAACTCATTTTTTCCTGCACCGTGCACGCAATGCACCCTAACTCACTCTCAATACTCTACGTAGATCAAAAGAGTTTGATACTTCTTGCGACGGTGGAGATCTTTCCTTAAATAGCGAAAACCTTAATTTCTGAAGCAAGCGGATTTAGAATTGCGAAAGCATTGGTTACAATGAGAACGTTAATCCATTTATCGGTCAAAATTATTATAGTTATTCCTAATTATAATTTTTTCTTCATTTTCAATCAAAAAGTATACGTCGCCGGTGACGTGTCGGAAAGGTTAGAACGTCATATACTTATGAATACATTAAATTTGAAGAATGCTAAGTCACCTGCGGCGTAAAATAAGTAAAAATCAACGCTTCACGTCACAAGTGAGGTAACATATGTCAGATTTTACGTATTATACGTATATGACGTTCTTACCATTCCAATACGTCACCGGCGACGCATGTTTTTCTCTTTGTATTTTCGAAAGCTATGTTTTTGTCGCAATACAAAATTTGCAATATTTGGAGAAAGAACTACGTATTTTATCGTGGCTATGTTTCAAGTACAAAAACACGCCGTGATTGGAATAAAAGTTTCTATATCTCCATATGGTTGACTACGGTAGAGTAACTGATCTGTTAATTTGAGAACAATTAAAACAGAAAAATAACGGATAAATATTTGTAATAAATAGTAAAATTTTACACTCATTGACTATTGGTTATATTTATCTAATAAGTAATACACTCGACATGACAACATTCACGGTATTGAACACTATTAAGCAAAACATATCAATACGATCAAAAATTATAATCCACTGGAGAAGAACACAATCTTCGAATTTTTTGTCATCAATATGCCCTTCCACATTGTCTAATACTTGGTTAAGTCGCTTCGCATAAATCGAATTTTTCATATTTTTAATTTTAATTTTAATTTTTTTGTCATTGCGGAGCGGTCGAATGACTTTTTTCTTGTAAACTGTCGTCTCATCAATCTTCTTCGGTTTTTGAATTTTTTGAATTTTTAGAAAGAGGATTGTAGAGAGCCATTGAGGAGGTATGAGAGCTCTCGTGCTTGCCCGTTGATGCGCAACCATGATTACCATCGATACAATAATACCGATCGTGCACAGAAGGAGCTCTGCTAACACGTAGAAACCTAAATTATTTATGATTGTGCGTTAAAGAGGCAAGAGAACTATTGTTTGTACCCAAAAGAGGCAATGTTGTTGTTTTCGGCATTTCACCGGCGACGATGCCTAGTATAACAGCCATAAAAAGCAGCGTAGCCAAGCCCATATTCACCTAAAGTAGTTTTACTTAGTATGTTAATTATCATAGTGTCAGAGGAGTTTGACATGGCTTTGATGTTATCCTCCATTAGAAACGATTCATCCCCTCATTTCGCTTATCCTTTTGTTTGAGGGCACGTATAATCCGAAACAGATGGCGGAAATTCTAAACCATAAATGCCCTTGTCTTAGCAATTGGTTTTTTCCCCCAAATGAAATTACGCTGTTAATAATGCATTTGTTTCAAGCGGTTTTATTTTGAAAAATTACTTTTCCATTCCGAAGAAAAAGGGAAAAAAGCGTTATTTGTTTAAATAACGAAATTGCTCAGTTCAGAGCTCTAATTGTACTTTAGTCGTTGGGAAATGTACAGGATGTGGCAAAAATCCTCCTTAAGTCTTAACTCGCTTCAAAATCTGAGTTCCGGCCTATATCCTTACGTGACTTTGCATCCAATACAAGACCATTAACGGGTTCGAATTCTTATAACTCCTCAAGAACGCAACGGATTTGAATGCGGTTCTTTGCATTTGGTGACGGAATCCTTAACTAAGGTTTTTTAATCATTATAAATGATCAATTTTTTGTCATTTTATTTCCCTTTAATAATAAACAAGATTTTGTTCTACGCCTATTGCTGAATTGTGAAAATGTACTAGGTTATCTGACAAATCCATGCGCTTTTTTTCAGCCTTGAAAGTTAGCGTTTCTGGCTTCAGAAGTGTCGGTTTCTAATGATCTTTTTCATTTTTTAGCTCAAATACTTGAATTTTATTGCTTTTTCCGCGAGTAAATCCATGCGCTATGAGCAAAGGTATTGCAAAGCGCGCAAAGAGCACTCAGTTTCGTGACTTAATTACAGTGTTACAATTTGTTTCTTGAATAGATTAAACCAGAATAATTGAACTGAGCAGAAACTTATCAGAAATAATCTGCAGATATTGAGGTTTTGTTTGAAAAAAGAATTATTAAATTCGGCCATAGCGTTGTCAAGTTATGGCCAAACAAACATAAATAGTTTTTTGGAAGCCAATTGCCTGCATTGCTTGAGAGTGTGGTAACGCGCTTGAAAATGAGTAACGGAAACTGAGTGCTGTTTGTGCACTTTGCAATATCTTTGCTTATAGCGCATGAATTCACTCACGGCAAAAACCAATAATATTCTAGTAATTTGGGCTACAAAATGAAAAACGATCATTAAAAACCGACATTTCTGAAGCCAGAAACGCTAACTTCTAAGGCGAAGAAAAAAGCGCAAGGACTTATCGGACAACCTAAAATAATGATTAACAAATATAAGTTGGGGATTCCTTTATCAAATGCAGAATACTGCATTGATATTCGTTGCATCTTCGCGGAGTTATAAGATATTAAACCCGTGAATAGAATTATATGACAACCTGTATTAAGAGGCCAAGCTTGGGCCACTTAGTTCATCACTACATGTAACACGACATAAAATTTAGGCCAGAATTTCATTTTGAAGCGAGTTTTGATTAAGGGACGATTTTTTGCCTCGCTTGTAATTTCTTTAGAATAAATTAGCGAACCTTTTCTATTCGTTCTCCAGTGTTCATGGCGGGAACAAACAATCCAAGCAAGCAGGTTGTCGCCGTCATAAAGAGAGGAATCAGCACGACACAAATGTAGTAGATCGGTTGCCGCCGTAGTCCGATCACATATGTCACGGCACTGTATTGCTTTCCTTCATCATATGAATAATCAACTATCCCGTGAAACGACACCAGTGTCCACTCTCCGTGTCCCTGCGAAGTACAGCGATTGAGCGGCCGATTAGTTGTAGTAACCCGAATGTACCTGCCATCATCTAACTTAGGATGAAGGGTAAAGACCTAAACTACAAGACCCTCGGGGTTGTTCTGATTAATCTTCTTTAGAGCATATTTGGTCAGTCTGGTTCGGATGGTTTCAACAAAATCAACTTCGTACGGTTAGATAAAATAAAATATCTGTTATGTTGAGCCCACATTTAGAGCTTTGAAGACGACATCAACATTTTTAGGTAACGGTTATCATTCACTACTGCTGAAGTGCCGATCATAAGCTATTACATAGCATCCTATTATCCCCTCCAAATGCACTGAAAATATGGCGATATTCATAGATACCGTATTTTACCCAGCCGTACATGATTGCATCTGTTAATTCGGAGAGAGCTGGACCGAGCACATAACCTGTACATCAGAATAGTCCTGGCAGCAATTTTTTTGACGGCTTTTTTGGGTTTCATTTCAAAGGATTTTTACGAGGGTTTTCACCGTTTTGTAAATACCATTTCAGAAACCATTTTACGCTAGAGAGTGAAAAAATGAACAAAACAATGTAGGACAGTCGAAAAAAGGTTGATAAGAAACCCGAAGAAGGTGTCAGAAAAATGACTGCCAGGCCTTTTCTGACACCCAGCATTGCTTAAAGAAATAAATATAATTGGAAAGAGAGATTTGAAAACTTCTACGTTTTTTAGAAAATATGGCCTCAAGAGATGATTGGACTCTGCTGCTCAATAGAAGTTAAATACTTTCTTTAAGATAATTTTAATTTCGAAATTTATTATTATAATATAAAAGCAGACTTGTAATCTGACAGATGCAGCATGTTTTTTTAATCACGTTCCATTGTAATTTACTAGTTTTACCTTTACTTAACCAAGTCTTGAAAGATTTTCACCTTGATTTACCTAATTCTAATGACAGAATTGGTATCACTACTACTGATGATATCAACGACAGTTTTAGATACTAATACTGATTTTCAGATCGCTTTAATCTAATTCCGAACTCTGAAGTTGAAGTAAAAAATGTTAACGTTTGAGATGACACTAATTTGTATTTCTTGACAAATCTGAAAAAATACTTTCTTGTAATACCTTAAAGATATCTTCTGGGATAGTGGCATTGAGATTTCGCAGCTTCTTGCCAACGACTAGGTCGATTTTGTCGGTCGGGTATATCCATGATCCCAAAGTTATATTACACACTTGTACATCATAGGGAAAATCCTCAATTGACATTATACATTGATTAGTAATCACACAAGGTGACGATGATCGAACGGTTCCATCGCTTAGCACGTTGAAAAAGCGTTGCTCGTCCGGTAACATATACTTGACGTCCAACCTGAAATTCATCATTAAAATTAAATAGCTTTCAAGCATTTTTTGTGCATTTCTTTTGCGTATGTCAAATTCATTCTTCAGTATAAAGGAGCGATACAAGTCGAGAAGACATCAAAATCAGATCGGCGGCGGAGGGATATACAATTAAACTCGGATATAAGAGCAAGCACAGGAAATCCAAAAGTGGCTCTTATATCCGGGGTACTCTTATATGCGGGGTCGGTCATTTTGTGCAACATATGATGTTAGAAACATGTCAAATATTGTATTACAGGTTAAAACATGTTGTTCATCGAACAATCTCACGTTTCAAGAACAACTAAAGCATGAAAAGTAGTCACTTATCTTAGATTAAACGAGTGTACAGTGAAACCGCTCACATTGAGGGTCAACGAAAAGTTTAGCTATGGGCGGGTGTACTGACCTACATGTTAGTTGACCACGATTCTGTGTATTTTCACGCCTTTTTCTGTCAAAACTCGCGTATAAGAGCAAGTATACCTGAGAACTCCATTTAAGGTATTGTGTTTAGAGCAAGCGAGCTCAAGTTTAAAGTCAGTGCAATAGTGACGAATGTCGCGAAATCGCGATTGATTCGTCATTAAGGATAGATTAGCTGAGCGTAGGCAATACCGCTTTCATCGTCTGACGTCGTCAGACGACACATCAAAAGCTAATGATTGATTGCGGTCAGACGCAATGACTTTTAGAGCAGGCAAAAACCAATATCAATCTCCTTGAGGCGAGCTATCGTTTCGCCCGAAGGAGCACTCGCTTGTTATAGCTTTGGGAGAGACAGTCGGCTCACCCTAGCTGTCTCACTCTCACTATGAACCACCGTATTATGTAGTTGTTTCCTCGATAGCTGTACCGGATAGAATAAACCATGAAACAGAGGAGACAACTAACAACAGAAGAGCATTCTTCACGACAAGGAAAGATCGAGAGTTCGATTCCCACGTCCCCTGTGAACTTTTTAGAGCGAACTCGAACATCAGAGAAATCGAACCCGCGACCTTTTGCTTACTATGGAATCGGCTCTAGCGCTTGATCTGGCAGGTTCTTGTCATTTTATGGGGTGCTTGGTCTTATATTCGGGTTTTGATGTACAACATTTTGAAGAAGTCCAAGAGTTTCCTTTACTTTGTTTGCAAGAATGTTGAAGTGTTCTTTTTATGCGTTTTTTGTACATACAGTATGATTTGATGGTGCTCTTTGCTCCGACCCGAATGTGGAAATGATAAACATAAAGAAAACTGGTTACCCTGTTGTTACAATAATGTCTGGCTTCCAAAGCAGATAAGATGGAATCAGAGCTGATGAAGTACCACCATATTCGCTCTCATTCCATCTTATATTTTCATCTTTCCAAATCTGAAGCAGATTAGGATAAAGTGTGAAAAATGAGAATGAAATTTCCTCATTTCGCGCCGCCTGATGTCCAATTTGCTTGATAAAATATCGTCATTTGGGAGTAACAGAGAATAATAGCAGAATTTAAAATATTCCTTGTCAATAGAGTTTATATGACTGGGAAGGAATAAAAGTTAAAGACCCATCTATTAACAGCCATACCTGTTTGAAATTGTTAATATTATTTTGACAGTTTTGACGATAGCCTCTTGTTGACCATCAGTTAATCAAAATTGAGAATAAGACAAGAACTCTCTCTATAATACCGCAAAAGCACTAATCAGCATACCATTTCCACTTCCGTCCGAAAAGTGACTGTTTCCTCTTTTTGATCCTAAAGCATTTCCACTTTTAGTTAAATTTTTGTCGAAATCGCTTACCATACTAAGGAGCAAAAAGAAAGTTAATTCAACGGAGACAACCATTGGTGAACTGAAGTCTTGAACAGGGCGCACGCTCTTATCATAGTTAGCTATGATTGATCTGTAGACACGGTACTCGTTTGCTGTAAAAGCACTCCTTCAGTATTCGTAAGAGTGCAAAACTGCGAATACTAAATTTACCAAAGACGCCAGATGCAGCGAGAATAACAATCGTACACCAACACAGAGAAAATTGCCGATATTCCAACAATAAAGCCATTAAAGTATTGCCGAGAAACTTCGTTGCACAATCCAGCTAAAAAAATAGCAAGAAATCAGATCGGGGACTGATAAGATTACCCTTTAGATCAGGTTGTTCAGCGATGACACTTATACCGAAAACACTTACATAGAGAGAGGAAGAGAGTGAGGATAAAGGCTCTTAAACGTGGAACTTGAATTCGTCCACACGGGTATAATATTAACTTTTTGCACTTTTCTATAAGACTGATACACATTTTAAACTAGAGATAGCTTACTTGCATATCTCCTTCCTGTATTAGCTTAGAATTTTTCAGTCACTCCTAGTATGCATAGGGCGCACTGCTGGGAACTTTACAGATATCGCGCAGCAATTAATCAAAAGCGCTGAGGTTTTTCCGCTTTCTTGCAGAGCTGTCAAACGATGGCTTGTACCAAAAACCAGCGGCGCATCTCGTTACTCGATCCCTTAACGAAAGCAATTTCTTTGACAATCTGCAAGATAGAATTTCTCATAAATGAAAACTGAAGTGCTCTCTGCCATGTGGGCCAATTGAATACTTTAAACATTCGATTAAATAAAGCTCATCGGTTAAAGGGAGCGGTCCCTTCAGTAGTCCGAGAAGGAAGTAAACGACATTTATGTACATTGTTGATGCGATTAAATTCGAGGCGAAAGGAGAAACGCTGGCGGTCCATTAGACGAATTGCTAGAGAGAATTTCAGGGCTTAAAAAAATGCTTTTCCACAACGACGCGAATAACATGATATTCCAGGAAAATTAACGTCACACCTGCGCCGGCCGATAAAACTAAAACTTCATTAACGTTCTCCATCAATAGCCTTGATTTCATTAAGATAAGTAAGATGACCATAATATATTTCAGGCAAAAAACGCGATTAACACTCGTCCATGCATTTCAGAACAAGGAGCAACATTTCTGAATTTAAAATGACCCCCTCCGGGCGTTGAATTACACCTCCTGTTTACCGGCATTCAGACTTCGAAGAATGTATGTAAGCTGAGGAACTGACTTGTTCTGTCACAGTCACTTCGCCCTCATGAACGGCGGCACTAGCATCGGTCGTCACATCGAGCAGTGCGGCGTTTTTCAAGCCAGAAGCAGCAATTGTAATAAAGGAAAGGAAAAATCTTTGTAAGAACAGTTGCAGAATAGGGCGGCAATCTCACTTTTCGCAGTTGCTTCTCCTTTTGCCACTTGAAATGGGCTCATGAAGGACAAGACGTGAGTCCTATTTTATAATTGTCTGGAATTAAGCAGGAGGAGTAAACACTGATAAGCTTCAGTAAGAGCTGCAACTGTTGTCTTTGCTTGCGGCAGTTTACACGTTTCACCATAAGCAGACTTCTTCTTTTAAGAGAGCGTTTGGTTCAATGAAAAGGATTGTCGTTAATGTGGCAACTGACCAGGGAATAAATGATATAAATGCAGTAAAGGATTTATCTTGAGATCGCCAGGCCGCTAAAAGAAGGAAAATTCATGAAATTCGTAACTGATTGACCGAATGAACATTTACTGAAGTACAACGGAAGCTAGATAAGTACACATGTTTTGTGCATAATAGCACAAAAGCGCACAGAATTGTAATCAGTTTAAAAATCCAGCTTGTAACAAAAATTCCAAGATATCATATGTGCTTAACATATAAT
>NIUQ01004913.1:0-12218 GCA_002796945.1 Plectus sambesii
GCAGCTAGCTCATATCGCCTGACGACAATGCGGCCAACGAAATCATTGTTCGGCTTGGGAACGATCGACGATGACGCAATGATTGCTTCGCTCTTTCGAATCTTCCTTCCTCGACGCACCACACATCACCATCTAACACGACAACCGACCTTAATGACGTGCCGATAATTCTGTCGCCGTCAATGTGACAATTTTTTACCGACAATAAATACGTCATAGATACTTCATAGATAATATATAGCTCTGAATAAGTGAAACCCGACGTGTAAGTGCGACAATAATAATCACAAAAATAATCACAAAGTCTAATCTAACATCTCTTGTAGCGTAATCATGCGTAATCTTGACGTAATGCGTGTGGCTAGGGACGGGGAGCGACGGTTTTTTCGACTTCGCTCATCAGGCGAAGACATATCTCGTCTTGATTGGGAAGGGCGACGCACTGGACGGCGACGGGAAGTCCGACCGATCCAGAGGTGAACGCCGCCTTGGCCATGCGGTAGAAAATGTCTTCCTCAGTGTAGAGCTTGGCGCAGTCCTCCTGATCTTTGTTCGTCACTTCGGTGACGCGCACCACGCCCGCAGAAAAGTCGAGCAGATTGTACAGCCCGGTATAAGTGATTGGCCCGGAACACTGAAGATTTTATGATTTTTCAACTCGTCATATGTCATGTCAAAAATCAATAACGACATTGCGGGTGCGGGGCAAGTTTAAATATGGCAGTCGGGATGATTTTTTTTGCAAAATGCACGTCACGCGAAACTTTGCAAAACGCATTTCCTCACAAAATGCAACGAGTCGCCCCATGCAAGACTATTGTCCCTTGCGGCTAATTTCAACTCGTTCAAATGGCAGTAATGACGACTACGGATTATAATTATCGATCCGAATAAGCAGTTGTCTTTGTAATTCACGTGAGCGGAGGATGGAAAGAATCGGCGCTGAGGTTTGCGTCAGCTGCGATCAATGCAAATAGCGCGCGAGATAACCTTTCAAAAATAATTGTTTTGGACCAACAGACCCGTGGCCTAAATTAATAACTGGAAAGAGTCGAAATAGAAACGCAACACAATATCACTAAAATACACCCGAGAAAAACATCGGATCAAAAGACCAGTGTCAATACGTTCATTCAGTTGGAACTGCTTAATGAGAGCAGAGCGCACTTCTCTTTGCGTATGTGGATAACATTGGTAAGGCATCATATATCTATACTTGGATATTTTGCAAAGCTAACTATGTTTACAATAATCGTGCGAAAAGCTCTGCCCACGTTTCTGGAATTTGCAAAGTTTGCTCAACGTCTAGTTCACGTGAAGTGAATAATTACCGCTACTCAAATCGGTAAAAGGTTCTCAAAGAGAAAAGCTATTTCAACTCTTACCTGTGACGGCAGATCGTGTGGAGGAGCCGGGTGGCCGAATGCAGGGCACAGAACCGCGTCGAGACCCGCCGACTGCCAACTTTGGATGAACTAAACGATAACATTTACTACAGTGAAATTCGTTTATACTGGTACTGAGGGGACAAGCCACGATTGCCGGTAAAAGCGAATTTGGCTATATCTCCATATCCCATTAATAACAAACCTCGCGTTTGTACTCGTCCGCTTGACCGTAAGCGATTCGCAGATCGTACGAGCTCTCAGTGAACAGGCGATTCATATAGGCCAGTCGCGGGAACCACCAGTTGGTGAGAGTTGCGATAGTGCGCTTCACCCAGATTGGAATGCGGTAGAGGAAAAAGTACTGCCGCAACATGGGGTCGACGATGCCTTCATCGACGAGTTCCAGCATGCGACGACCGCCGTCGGGAGAGAATGCCAAGCAGAAGTAGCGAAGCGCATCTTTCACTCGAGGCGGTGTCCACGGCACTGAAAATGGCGCGTTCATTTCACTATTCGGATCGCATTCCAGACCAAAACGTTTCAAGGATCTACATCGCAATACTTTGGCAGAGTGCCAATTGCGCTATGTGCAAATGCAAATATCAACAACGCTGTCCTGGTTATGCCCTTCGTGCAAGTTTGAATCTGGCACTTGGAATGTTTTTTTTTCGAAGCAACAAACGCGCAATTTGTTTTCGCGCAGTTAATGACAAAATGCAATAAGAATGAAGACTTGGCCAAGAAACCTATCTTTTACCGTTGAGAAAACGCTACAACAGCACGTAGTGGCACGGAATATTATCATACTTACTGCGGTATTTTTGAATGGACCTGCCAGCGCTCAAAAAACCGCTACCGCAAACCCCGGCTGACGTTACACTCTGGGAGAGTGGAATGTAAACGAGTGTATGCACATTAACAACTTTTCGATTCCACAAAAATGTTCTGCGATTACATCGTAACGCAGACTGCATAGTCAAAATTTCTCAATCAATAAAAGGGCACTGCAGGGAGCACTGTAGCACGCTTAGGACTGGAAAACAAAATCGAGCACGTTTGCTGCGGCATTCAAGATATGTCGCGAATTCGCGATTGATTAACTAGTTGTTTTTGGTGACGGAGCAAACGTCATGGCGGAAATCGCGTGACGCACGCAACGAAACCATTATCGCTTTTCTTACTGCACGCTTTCGTCAAGCGCAAAGAATCTTTACTCGCTTGTAATAGCTTTGGGGGAGACAGTCGGCTCACCCTAGCTGTCTCACTCTCACTATGAACCACCGTATTATGTAGTTGTTTCCTCTATAACTGTACCGGTAGAATAAACCATGAAACAGAGGAGACAACTAACAGAAGAGCATTATTCACAACAAGATATTAACCTTTATCACCACGGGACCAACACTTTATTTTCTTGTTACTGGGGCCTGTTTCATAAAACTGTTGCAACTGCAGAATAGCGTTGCAATTTGCATCGCCATCACGCAATTCTGCAACTTTTTGTTTCATATAATTGTTGGAGTTGCAACGGTTTTATGAAACAATCCCCTGATTAAGGCATTTAGGACGATATGACATACCGAGTTTGTGACCGCGCGCCTCGAGCGCCGCTCTCGTTTCTGCCACCGCTCGCTTCATAACAGGCAGTGCCTGCCACCAACCGTCGAAATCGTACCTGTAAATCAGATTTAGCCTCTCAGCGCACACAAAAACACGAACCAGCCGATTGTCAGTGGCTTTTCGCTGCGGAAAAGGTCCTCTCGAAATGGCATGAGGGGCGTATATGGATCTCGCAAATTCGATGTTGGGCTGTTAAGTACCGCACGAACGACGTCTGTCAGGGCATTCACCTGAATTTAATATTAATTTCATGTTTATGTGGGAACTATAGTTATAGTCCGTGCCACAGCAATTGATCGAGTAAATTTGGAGTGAGAATGGTCATTTTCGTGGCTAATGAATGCATTTTGTCAAAAAATGTGCGTGTACGACTTAAACTTTCGTTTTATGTGTAGAGTAACACCATTCAAAGTAAAATTCATTCAAAATAGCAAATTCGAATTTCCCGCCGTTGTGCACAAAATTAAATTTCGATATTGACCACTTATTAACGCACGGATCATTGGAAATTCGCCAGACAATTATGACGCAGACTATAATGAAAGAAAATGAATACCTCAAGCGCCATCGGTCCCCAAGAGATACCAATGCCCTTGCATCCAGGAATAGCTTCGCCGATGCGACGCTGACTAACTCTCGTCGATGTAAGCTAAAAAGAGTTGACGAAATGACTAAATAAATAGGTGTAAAGAATGATTCACTTTGATGCCGGCAAGTCCACAGAAGCTGGACGGAATGCGAACGCTGCCACCGCCGTCGGTACCAATTCCGACCGGACTGCCACGCGCCGACAACAATGCGGCTTCACCTCCGCTAGAACCTCCCGGCGTTCGATCGCTGTCCAGTGGGTGCGTCGTCTTGCCGTAGATCGGATTCGAGCAGCTGTAGATCATCAGCGTCTGAGGAATGTTCGTGCGCGCGAACGGAATCGCACCTTTAATGAATTGATGCTGTTATTTTAGGGAAATCGTTTAAATGTGATAAGCGCTACCTTGTTCTTTTAGCACTTCGACGACTACGGCGTCGTCATGAACGGATGTATTGAGTAAGTTGGCGTAGCCGAAAGTAATTGTGTGCCCATTGACCTGAAATATAAAGAAACGTGGAGATGAATAATAAAGATAAATACAATTTAGCTCTATAGTTTATTGCATTCTGTTCAGCTATCTATACCGTGGCTGCTTAGCGGTAAGGTGATTACAATACAAACGTTTTCTACTTTAAAAGGACAATTTTCTATTTAAAGAAGACGTTTTCCAAATCATAAATTAAAAAAGACAATATCAAGTCAATTCAGGATGGAAGATGTCTTTTTTGAATCGGAAAGTGTCCTTATTTAAAGGAAGGGGTTTAAATTGATATCCTTAAGAGCCATTTAAGCATGCGCAACTAAAAATAGCTTGCAGTACATTCCCAAGAAGTAGAAATGACCGCAGTTATCCTAAAAATCTGGCAGCTGAACTCACGTGAATCTGTTCTTTGAGGCTGATGGGCATGCCGTATAGGGGCGGCTTGTCGGTGCCTTTGTACTTGAGCTCAACCTCGCGGGCCCATCGCTCCGCCTCCTCCAACACTTCGACGAGACAGTTGGTTCGTTCGTGAGCATCTATCGCCGCTTCTTGATAGGCGTGCAGCGCATCGATCGGCGCAACGCTTTCATCTTTCAGTGCAGCTGCAAAAAGAGTTGGCTAGTGCAAAGTACAGGCAATAGTATGCGGCGGAGATACGTTATTGTGCAACAGTGGGTTACGTGAAGTTATTCTGCTACCGTTCAATAACCCCACCCTTTATTACCGCAAGAATTATGCCATGATTCATAATCCTCACCGTTACAACAGTAAGAGAGCAAAATATAGTTGCACTGGTGAAATAATTAGGCCCAATTTTCATGCATTACGACAAGAATACAAAAAAACGATCTTAATATAGTGGTAATTCGTAAAATCTGTCATAATTATTTCACCAATTCAAAAATTAAGTTACGCTCTAGAGAGGGTATTTCTGAGGCTGTATATGAGTTGTAAAAAGGTGATAGTGTCCTCATCGCAGACTAAACCCGAAAGCACGATTTCACTAACCGGCCAGCTGAGTGTAGCTCATTTGACGAATGCCGTCCCATTTCTCTTGATCCGAAGGCGCAAGGCGATCAAGCAACGTTCGCACGACGTCAAAGCCTTGCTGACGCTTTTGTTGCTGTGCAGAGATAAGCGCGTGCAACTCCGTCTTGCTCGGCATTGTCAGTCGTCACACTGCCGCTCTGTCTCGGCCCGCGCACTACAGCTGCTTAACAAGACCATTAAAACAAGCAAGAGCTAAGAGCAAACTGCATCGAACACATCTCCTTTTATACTGATTACGATAACACCAAGATGCCTCAGCGCTATCTTTACTTCACTAAATTAAGACTTCAGATCTTTCGCACTGACAGCCAGAAACTTGTTCTTGATAAAAGATGACAAAGTGATCACTTTCGGACCACCCTCGCAGATGATGCACCCTTTCTCGTTCTCTGTGATTACGTCCTGACCCAGAACGTGAATCAGGATTTGAACACAATGCGCGCGTTGATTTGTCCGATGATGAATGATTTCTTAATCATAAATCGGTTACAACACCATGTGCAAGCATTCTACTTGCAGAAATATATAAATTCGATTTGCGTTCAGTGGTTTCCGTCTGAATTTACAATTATGGATAGGCTTAGCCTGCAAGTACTGGAGGAAATAGGAGTTCGGTCCTTGTGCAGATAAGCTAGTTCGCAAGTCGAGCTTCAAGCTACAGTGCTTTTATGCTGAGCTTTAACCTATTATTTAATCATAAAACAGTTCACACTAGACATTTAACTACTCGTAAAAAGCAACGCGAAAATAAATCTTTGATATTCGATTGAGATTTGTTTTCATTTCAGAGAGAGAGCCAAAGATGAGTGCATTATCTGATCGACCATCCTTCTCAAAAGGAGAAATAGATCTAGAGAGGCGTCGAATCGCGCTGATCGACAAACTGCTCGCCGAAAATGGCGCTATGAAGATTGACGCTTTATTTCGGATCGTCCGAACAAACGACAGCACTTTATTCGACACTTTGCCAGCGCTAAAGGGTTTTATTCAATCGCGCACGAACATATTCCAAACTGATCAAGCGTTGTCGACAGAAATTCGCAATCGGTCGATGGAATATCGTGAGGCGATGTTGTACATTGTTGGTAAACTGGCTGACACGCCGATACAGCGGAAAATCAACTTTATCTCAGCTGAGTTGGGTTCGCACTTTCCAATCGTCAAAAGATGGGAAGTTGGCTCGGGCGACGCGGCTGCGTACAAATTCGTCTCTGAGCATAAGAGCATTTTGGCTTTTGCTGGCCCGGCGCCAATCAAGGCTGATCAGCGACTCGTTGACTTGCATCCGCTCTCTCGAACCATACCTTCCGTCTGGGTGAAAGAAACGTTGCCCGAATACGACGCTGGGAACTGGCGTTACGACCGCAGCATCACCATCACTGGGACTGCGTGCGTTGCGCACTCTGTCAAGGGCTCCAACTATCTAAAGCTCCAAATTGTTGGCGACAGTCCCTACGGAGGCGATACTGTCTACGTCATCGGCCAGAATGTTGGATTCAAGAATACTAATCTAATTGAACGTTTTCCACTCCAAAGTTTGGTATGTTTTATGCGATCGTTCAATCATACAGTAGAATTCGCCTATAGCGGTTTCGGTTATAACGCTATTTCGTTTATACCGGTCAAGATTTTCAGTCCCAAAGCGTTTTTTTTCATACAAACAAGTTCGGTTACACCGGTATTTCGCTTATACCGGTCAAGACATGCCGGTCCCTCGGTGACCGGTATAAACGAATTCCACTGTAGTTTGGTAGATTATTGTACTCATTTCAGGTTAGCTTTACTGCTATAAAAGCGTATTTCGCCGCTCAACCGTGGACGGCCACATCGATCAAAGAAGCGTCAAAGGAAGGAAGCGTTGAGCTCGAGCAACGACATTCAGTTATTACGTCGGTAAAGCTGCTCTCACCCGTGCCTAACAATAATCAAGTAAAGAAGACGATTGCTAACAGTTCACCCGCCTCAGCTGTAGAGAAAATGTCGGCACTCACTGAACTAGATGAGAAGTACTTGATAAGCCTGATCGACTCAACTGTCGGCGGCGAAAGACTGCTCATTCGAAGTCTGTGGACACGCCTGCAGAAGAAATATGACATCGCTTCGTTCGTGAAAGACGAAGCCGTGCTCGAACAATTTCTCAGCGATCGACCGCATTTCTTCTTCGTCAATGAGGGCACAGTGATGTTGCGGTCCCTTTCGCATCGTCGCGTACTCTCGTTTTTGATCGATAGCATGAAGACCGGAGTGAAGTATACCCTGAACAGTCTTGGAGCAAGAATCGGGTCCTATGACGCGGAGTTCAAGCGCGACGTGTATGGTAGTGGTAATGCCTGGATTCACAAATTTGTAGAGGATCACCGAACGTTGCTGGAGATCGTTGGACCATACTCCTCCGATAAGCCCCTCGGACAGACCGTCCAGCTTCGAAGAACATCGCCGGTCGCGAGAATGGTCAGATCAATTTCCCCCTCACCGATATCGCCGTCTCTATCAACATCTTCTGTCGCCGTTTCCGACCCGATTCCATCGTTAATTCATGGCTGCGGTGTTATCAAGAAGTTGAACCAAAAATGTGGCTATTTGATGATCGAAGAAGGAGAGCATGCCAACGACACCGTCTACTTTACCACATCTGAGTTAAAACAGGACTCCGGTACTAATGACCAAGTTGGCGTTGGTGATTATGTAAGGTTCAATAGGCCGGTTTCATTTCGCATACATAGTTAGAGCCGTACTCAACGCAGTACTAAATGATATCAATAAAGTACGACTTACACTAAATTATGCGAGATGAAACTGGCGCAGTATTTAATCGCATGCGAAACTACTTATTCATTGTGCTTTAGTTAAACTTTGACGCGACGAATTCTCCCAACAAAGGAATGGCTCATCAATGGAGCGCAACTCGGTTGTCTCGCGCAGTTCGAAAGGCTGCGTCACCCTCAACGTCTGTAAATAAGGAACGCCCTCTCAGTTCATCTAATACAGTCCTGAATCAACAGGCAACAGGTATATAAATACTGTATATGTTCTCATTTTTTATTCACCCATGAATTTTGCAAATCACGAAAAGTTTGAAACTATTGAAACGTTTTTCAAATAAAAATTTGAAGTAAAATGTGAAACGGAATTGTAAAGAAAGACTTATCGAAACGTAGCAATTACACATCAAATATATTCACATAAGAAGCGGTCGCGAATGGCCTCCGTCCAATAAAAGGCTGCCATGTTATTAAAACAAAACGATAGATTGCTATCAATTTCGCTTGCTTGCAGCTGGTAAGGAATCGATTGACAGAAAGCTTGAGACAACGTCGACGAACCATCGGAGCACTGTGGTGCAACGTCCGTCGCGCGAAGCCATTGTGCAGATGGAAACAAGCCGGAAGGCAATGACAGATAATTATCTCGAATACGGTCCCCTCTGCGTCGACACACTTTTCGAGAAGTTCATTCATGCCCAGCACGAACTCTTCTCTTATCATTATCAAATGATCGAGTTTCTCTGCATCCGATCTCATCTCTACGCCGTTGACTTCGAAGCCAAATCAGTATCTCGCCGCCACATGGACTATCGTCGCGCCCTCTCCAGACTCTTGATCTGCTGTTGCCAACGTGCAGACTGTTCCGTCGAAGACCTTAGACAGTTGGCGCTGCAGTCCAACGACAACAGCTACGCCCCCAATTTCGACCAATGTGCGTCCAAGCTGGCGTTCGAGAACTTTCTCAAAGAACACGAACAGCTCTTTGAAATGAGTGAAGTGATTGATGATAAGGAGAATCGGATGGTTCAGGCGCGGGGCACTTATGACACAACCCATGATATTTTCTTGCCACGCTATTACTTACATACATAATTTGCCTTTGTTGCCGTGTGATTATAGCCATGATATGCCTTCCACAATATTGACTGTCAAAGAATGTTTTAGCGTGTAATTCAAGCATAACCACAAAACAATATTTATTAAACTGCATCAGTCTATTATAAGGCCACAATACAGTGGAGTTGCGTCTCGCCTTTAATTCTGAACGACGCTGGTTTGAGTTTTGTTGAGATAATGCTTTTGCTGTTTCGAAATCTTTTTATATCGTGATGAAATATATTTTTGAGGGTATGTAAAATTCCGCTGCGGTCTCAGATAGTCAACGGATGATAAATCACTTAGAGTTGCTAGATCAGTACCGATCCGCCTTAATTATCGCAGGCCTACCAGCAGCACATGAGGGTGAACTTTTGAAGGGCGATTTAATCTTTTTCACTCATAAAATGTTTTAGTGAATCACAAATTTTTACCTTCATTCTAAAGAACGAGCTGCTGGTTAGTAAGTAACAATATGATAATATTGGAGAAATAACTGATAACGTGCATAAATTCAGCGGCTCATTCTTTAGAATTGAGGTTTCAGCCGGGTTTTTTATTGGATACACTTAAATAAAAGGATTTTATCATTGAGCGCAAAGTGCCACGAATGCTGATTCACATGTTGGTGTCGTCCATAAACTTTGATCTGATTTTGGGCACTTTAAGGTGAAATAGCTAGTTTTTTCAACACCATTGAACAAATATGAATGTACAAAATGCAGCTGAGAATATCGAACGTCGAATTTTGGTTCCGAAATCCATCCTTTTATCCTGTAAGGAAGAGCAATAAAACCAGAAATCATGCTCGAATTTTCCATACCGTATTTCTTCTAATAATCGCCCCCCTTCAGAGTCATTAAGACCCGCTTTTTCTAAGCATCGAGAAACTCTTGGCACAATGAACAAAAAGAGTTCGAATTTTGCTGAAATTTGGTATGCTACGGTACTTTAGGCTGGAACTTCTGAAAATAATGTCGGATTTTTCTAAAAAAGTTTTCGCTTCGAGATACGGCGGGAAATTCAAATTTGATTGCTGAAAACGCAGAACTTGTCGAAATCATTATTTTCATAAATCAACCGATTGGAAATGATGAGACGAATCTGAATTTTATTTCAAATTGAAAATTGGTACAGAACCTGAAAAGTTATGCAAGAGAGAAAATTCGAATTTTAAAACTCTTTTGGTTTTTTGAATTTTTCGGTACAACCTTGTGTGGATGACGATATAGAGCACCCCTTGGGATTAAAGCCCTAACTCTGGGCTATCCAATGGCGTCATAAAAAATTGACATCACTGCGGTGCAACGGGTCGCAAATTGAGCCCGAAGATGAGGGATGCCGAATTTACCAAAAAAATGGGTATGAGGAAATATGGCAGTACGTGACTAAAATCAATGTTTCTATACACCATTCGATGGAGAATGATGAGAGCAATCTGAAAATGTGCGCAGTTTTGCAAATGGTGTAAAAGCCAAAAAGTTATACAAAAAACAAAATATCGCGTTTTTTGCATTTTTCAGCTTTTTTAACTTTTTGGTTTTTCGATTTTTTCGGTACAACTTTGGTCGTAGGCCGAGGTTGAGCACCCCTTGGGGTTGAAGCCCTAGCTCAGGGCTATCCAACGGCATCATAAAAAATTGACATCACTGCGGTGCAACGGGTCGCAAACTGAGCCCGAACGTGGTGCCCCCCATGTTTACCGTTTTGAGCATAGAGCGAATCGGCATAGCGCATATGACAAATAACTCTGGTAGTTTACAACCAAACTTAATGCGGATTTCGGTATTTTGTAGAACTCTCATTAACTTAGATTTCCTTTTTTTAATCATAAAAATCCGATCATAATTACTCACTGGACGAACGTTCTACGGAGAGTCACAATTTCGGACGTTTTCGTGTTCCTTGCACGTTTCTCACACAATTTGGTCGGCGTACCGTTAAAAATTCGCGAGAAATGCACGAAAATGTGAAAATTGTGACTTTCCGTAGAAATTTCGTAAAATGAGTAATTATGATCGGATTTTTATGATTAAAAAAGGGAAATCTAAGTTAATGAGAGCTCTACAAGATGCCCATATCCGCTTTGAATTTGGTTGCAAACTACCAGAGTTATTTGTCATACGCGCTATGCCGATTCGCTCTATGCCAAACACGGTAAACATGGGGGGCACCACGTTCGGGCTCAATTTGCGACCCGTTGCACCGCAGTGATGTCAATTTTTTATGACGCCGTCGGATAGCCCAGAGTTAGGGCTTCAACCCTAAGGGATGCTCAACCTCGGCCTACGACCAAAGTTGTACCGAAAAAATCGAAAAACCAAAAAAGTTTGAACATTCGAATTTTTTCTCTTGCATAACTTTTCAGGTTCTGTACCAATTTTCAATTTGAAATAAAATTCAGATTTGTCTCATCATTTCCAATCGATTGATATATAAAAATAATGATTTCGACAAGTTCTGCGTTTTCAGCAAGCAAATTTGAATTTCCCGCGTTATCTCGAAGCGAAAACTTTTGTAGAAAAATCCGACATCATTTTCGGAAGTTTCACCCTAAAGTACCCTAGCATACCAAATTTCAGCGAAATCTGAACACATTTTGCCAACTGTGCCAAGGCTCTGAACAAATTTCTCGACGCTTAGAAAAAGCGGATCTTAAACATGATTAACATCAGCATTAAACTAAACGCAGGGCTCGGAATGAAAAATTTAAAAAAAAAAAGATTTTGACACAAAAAAGGACATTTTCCAAAAGACCCAAATATCTTCTCATAAGTTAAAAACAGATACAGTGGAATTTGTTTATAGCGGTTTCTGCGGGACCGGCACTTTTTGACCGGTATAAGCGAACTTATTTGCATGGGTAGACACACTTTGGGACCGGCTAAACTTGACCGGTATAAGCGAAAAACCGGTATAACCGAAACCGTTGTAACCGAATTCCACTGTATTCGGGTTTTTTCGAAAATGTCTTTTTTCGGTGTCAAAATTTTTCTTTTTTCCAACATGACTTTTTTTTTTAAATTTGGCCTTTTTTTCGAAAAAATGACATTCGTTGGAAAGAAGGACAAATCTTTTTAAAAAGGACACTTCCGACCCCTGGCTAAACGTCATAAAATTATTTTAAAAGGCGATCAAGATGAACGCAAATTTTCGTGGGGGGGAGGGTGAGGGTTTCAAACTTTGAGACTTTTTGAAAGGAGGAGAATTAATAAAAGAAATGCAGTGCA
>NIUQ01004914.1:0-12202 GCA_002796945.1 Plectus sambesii
GTAGCTTCTCTGAAAAGTTATACAACTGACCACTCCCAATCACATAATCCGTCATATTCTCTATTCTGCTAAGGCACTTGAAGTTGCAATCTAATATTTAAAAATAAATAAATTTTTAACACTAATCGATTCGAGTTATTAATAGGTGTCTCTGGAGAGAGTGGCTGACCTGGCACGACATTAGCGGTCGATCGCTTGCGGGACGGTGGTGGGCAGTCGCCGCTGTCCTCAACTTCTTCGACCACATTATCAAAGTTCGGGTTGCGATCGATCGTGATCTCCTTATACAGGGGATTGTGCTCTTTAAGCCATACCAGCGCGGCCACGACCTAAAAATAGCATGTACCCACATAAAATCGAGTTGGAAATATTTACCCTCGGAACATCAACGGGTGTTCTATACGACTTGTTTTCCTTTGTCGGTATCGAATCGATCAGGATCTTCAGGCCTTCCGTCGACGGCAACGTAGAGAGCGTATGATCTATCGTCCCTTGCAAAGGCATTGGGAAGTGCGTGCATAACCCGCGCGATGCTCGAACAAGATCAACATTGTGCTGCCCATATGGTTTGAGCTTAATCACCGTCTGAAGAAACATTAATTACCCATTGCATCAAATGAAATACTAAATGGTAACGGTTTATAGCGACAATGAGTGTGTATGGTAATGCAGTAGGTTGAAAAATTACACCCTCTTTTTTCTATTTGCTATATCACAGCGACAAATGAACGGAACTGCGTGATATTTTACACCTAGCTACTCTAGCCCATTTAGAATGCTCTCATTTATCTTGCTCTAGTTGTGATTATGGCATGTGTAAGAAATTACGCTCGAAACTATCGCTATTTTACTGCCTTTTCGTTTTTAGTCATATCTTAATAAGTGTACAATTGATTTCGTTGATTCTTTAAGGGAGGCGGACATTTCTTCAACTTGGACAGTTCTTCAATCGATCATTTCTGCGATCAGTTATTTCTCCGACCGGACTAATCTTCGACATACGTGGGTTATTTTTCTGACTGGACCAATCTGTTTGCAAGTGAACAATTGTTGGTCAGTTAGCTGTCTTTTAGTCAAAGAAGGGAGTGGGAGCAACGGTAGAAAAGATTTACATAGGAAAAGTTAGCTTATGAGACAAACAACACGGGACAGATAGAGGGGGAAAAAGCGAGCATTGGTCAAAAAACATAAGTGCAATCATACACACAACTAGGAAACAGAGGGAAAACTAGAGCGAAAAATTGTAGGCAAGTCCACAAAAAAATAGTCCATCTTGTTCGGCTGTTCTTCAGTCTGCATCACACTTCAACTTGCACTCTTCTGCTTTCTCCCATTTAGAGCTCGGGCGACTTATTGTAGGATGTCGTTTAGCGATAAGGACTTCGTAGTCGGTATCCAACTTTTGCTGATATCGTTGCAGTTTATCACATGCCACCCACATTGCTGAGTGGTCAACACCGAAGCGAATAATATCTCTGGTTCGGTGCTAAATGAAAAAAGCACACCTTGACCTCCGCGTTATGCCAGACAATCTGAAAAACCTTTTGTATTAGATCATTATGGGAAATCTAAAAGACTCACTACTTCAATAGCGCCTAGCGCGGCGTCTTCGAAGGCAGTCATCGCCATCCATAGGTTTGTTTGGTATGTGGGCAAAGTTGTTTGATCCATCAAAACATACAAATATATTTCCTTGCAACAATTGGCCGTGACGGTAAAGATGCCAGGAATCGTGTGATGAGTCTTGCCATAACAGCTGTGAATAGTATAGAATTGATGAAATAGGCCTGAAACTTTTGCCATATGCAAATTAACATATTCTACGATACTTAAATAATACTTACCTGGCGTTATCGAAAATGTTCCATCTGCATGCATTTCTTTGGCAGATGCCGCCAATTTGAGAGTGTATTCAGTCGTAAAGAAGATGCACCGTTCGGCGCCGTGATGAAGAAGGCATGTTCGTCGTAATTCTAGCTTAGCACCTGGATTTGCACCATTTCGAGCTGACACAGTAGAATTGCTCCCCGTTTTTCACCACTTATTCTAAGTGAAAGAGGTAGCCATCGACATCTCCAATTATGCCACTGGGTCCTTCAAAATTCGTCATCCGCAACCTCTTAATTAAGCGCATCTGCTTGCCAACCATATTGCTTCCGCCGAAGTACAAATGTAGAGACCAAATGTCGAGTTATGATTCCGTCGCTCTCAGTTGAATGCTTATATTCAGCTCGCTCTTCCGTTTGTCGCGCTTCATTCAAAGATATCGCCATTTCTGGTCGCCGTGCACTATTCTACGCGGACAGTAGCTGACTTGACTTCGTTCGAGGCAACACTCGTAAGATACAATACTGCCGAAGCATCTTGCTGCTTCATATCGTAGTCCAAATTATTATGTCGGAGAATTGTCTGATCAAAGAAATGTCTGTCGGCGAAACGACTGGTCGCAGACTTATCCAGTGGGAGAAATGTCCACGCCTCATTTTTTAACGCTCACGTTTTGCTCCCAGATAATGAAGAAACAAAGCATACAGCGCTCATTGACTGTCGGTCGGTGCTTTTACAATTGTTCGAATTGGCATATTTATACAACAATCGTATCGTTAATGATATAGCGCGCCACTTCATCATTAATGGCTTTGGACCATATTTAAGAATATAAATTCAAAAAAATAGAAACCTGAAACGGCTTGACCAGCTGAATAAGAATCATCTCGACCCAGTTTAATCCCTGCAGCTCGGGCGGAACTTCATCAACGTCCATACCATTTTTAGCGGCGAGTGGCGGCATCTGAATCGAGCAATATAACGCCAAACGTAACCTTAGATTAATGCAGTCTCACAGAAGGCTTCTTTCCCTTTCCTGGAGCAGCGCGCGCTTTACATGACAGGCAGATCTTGATCGTCTTCTTAGTCCAGGTTGGCGGAAGTAAAGTACGAATAAAATCCGTAACGGTCACGAGTCGCAGCTGAAAAATATAATTTATTCATACTTATTCATAACTGTTTTTGTAATTCCCGACCTCCTTTTTTCGATGCAAAAGGCGGCAGACTTCGCATGGATATGCGCGAAAATTTCGAATGGCCTCTTCGAAGGCATCGATCATGCTGCGGTAGTGGTCGTTGCGCAATATAGCATCCTCGGAATGAAGAGACTTCTCCTCTCGTTCAACACTCTCCGCAATTCGTGACCGCAAGTTCTTGTGGAGATTTGGCTTGTTGATGAGTTCAGTCAGCACCACCACATCACCATCTTCGACGGCTTTATCAACGCTGCGCAACCAAACGAAAGACTGCCGAAGCTCGTAGTACCGACGCAAAACAGTCCGCAGGTGTTGGAAGTGCACCATTGTGGTACACAACAAGTTCAGAGTGTTCGTACACTTGTCCAACGAGCCGACGTCGCACCGTTTCTCCAACGAACAACGAGCGCAGCGCTCGAACTCATCCATCGCTCTGCATATATCTTCTGCGGTGCCGCCAGGATCGATCCTCAGGAACCCAGCGTGCAAGCGCGTCGCCCATTGAGCAGGAATGATACAATCGGCTGAACAGCGCCGCGCCCATGTTTCCACTTTATCCGCATCTCTGTCCGCTTCAGGATTGGCAACCAAAACGCCAATGATAGCAGGTTCACCGGTGGAGTCAATGGTCGCTTGCTGCTCACTGGCTTCCTGATCAGCTGCTGCTGCGCCATTCTGCTCATCGTCGATGAGGTCAACAACTTTGTCGAAAAAGAACCCTTCACCGAGCTCGGCGATCAGTGAGCCCAATATGTCGTCAGTGGTATCACCGTCTTGCGTGTCTGGTTCATCAACTGCGTCCCTTTCTTTCAGCTCAGCTTTAATATCAGCGACGATTTCGGCAATTGGACGGAAGATGAACTGGCCGAAGTCAATGCCGAACAGTTCATGTGTTCTTGTATGAAACTGCAGTCGGCCGCCGTACAACTCCGCTAGCTTCCGTGCCCGGTCAACTTCATTCTCAACGTCGATAATGCTCTCAGACGCTGGCAGCACATTGTTCTTGTAAAATCGCTGGAGCATGACGTGAAGGTCGCTTTGGACAACGCGGCGCATCTCATCGGCTGTCGAATAGAGCTTGGCCATTTTTCGCTCAGCCATTCGCTAAAAATAAAGATCATTGCATCAAAAAAAGGATGTTTTTTAATACTTGCACCTAATTAGATACCAACTACAATAACGAAACCGATTAATCGAAAATTTCGCAGGTTAAATGACAATTCGCGATAATTGAACACTAACATTCGCCCACTAATGTTTTCAACACACATTTGCACTCACTGTTCTTTCATGATATATAGGAAAGAACATCTAACGCAAATGATAATTTCGAATTTATTATTTAGGAAATAGTTGCATTTCTAACGCGAAAACTTTGAGAATAAGGACGCTGTATTTCCCATAAGGCATAGTGATTTAGGGGCGTGGCATTTGTTCGTATCTTATTAATCATGAGTAAAATTGGCAATTTCAAAATAGAAAAGAAACAATTACTGTTGCATCACAAATGATGGCGAACAAAAACTATTGCGAATTGTCGTGCCGCGAGTTGTGCGAAACCCCCCCCCCTTGAATATTATGCTAGTTGGGAGCAGCATATTTCAGATTAATAACTAATATTGAAGTGAATAGATAAATAATGACAAACCTTTCTAGCCTTTGTTTTCTGCTGTCGCTTCAGATTGAACTGCGCCAAATAGTTTTCAGTCAGACCGAAAACGCGCTTCTTCCTCAGAAGACGATACTTGGAACGCCAGTACTCCGTGTTGGTGCGGCGCCCAGAGGAATCGGCTTTAGCCACAGCGGTTTGGGTGCGATTTGAGCCCACTCGAAGAGCTGCTCGCTTGGGGTGGTCGGACCCTTCAGCTTCATATGACTTTCGAGACCTCTGCTTTTCAGCGTACCTATAAAACGCATTGAAATAGCTCATATAGTTAATATAAGGCTCAATTTCTGCTTTGATATTAAATTTTTAAATTTGAGGTGGTCTGCTTAAGCGATGCTAACTTTTCTACTCAGGTTGAAACATACTTCCGCCGCAGCGGCGTGCGGCGAGCGACAGAAATGGTTGACTTTCTGCTTCTTTGGTTTGTTTTTTATACGAGTTAAATTTTTGGTTAACATTTAAGGTAGTTGTGGCGCATCTTAGGGTAGTTTGGGTGCTCTTAGGGTATGCTAAATGATACTGCCGTCGAGCCGCAATAGTTTATGTATGCATCTGGCGAAGAATTTTTTGGCGTTACCGCATGCTGCAACGGCATGCAACAAGAAAAACTATACCCTGGCCTTTACTACGATCATAAAAAGTAAATCATCACTCACTTTAGTCGTCGACGGCGCAAGCGTGCAATTCTGTCTTGTGGGGTCAACTTTCTCTTCCAATTTCTGAACCACTTTCGATTAGCAGCTAGTTGACGTTGTCTGGAAATGGGTTGCTGCAGCCTCTGCCGACGAAGAGCGGCCCAATGCTGTCTATATCGTTCGGTCGATGTTGGAGACCGTTCGGACAATCGCCTTCGCTTATTAGTGGCTCGCTGCCGTCGACGATCCTCTGCGCTCTTCGGCGTCAAATTGAGCACTCGCTGTTGCTCACGACTTCGGTGCTGCTCCAGCTGTCGTCGTTTCCTGGTCGGCGTCTCCCGCAACCGCTTGAGCTGCTTCTGAACCCTTGCGCGTCGCCTTTCAGCCGTAGATGGAGTCGGTTGCTTCTGCGGGCTTCTGTTATCAGGATTCGGAAGCACGATAATTTTGTCTTCACCGTCCTCGTCTGCCATCGGTGCTTTTCGTTTCTCCGGTGGTGGATGGACGTCCTTGCGACGACGACGTGGTTGCGGCTGGTCAGCTGTTGCAACCATATCGACACTCTCCTCATGTTGCTCAATAGCGTCCAGTCTGGATGGAGTAACAGCAGCAACTTGTAGTGGAGGCGTCAGATTCAAATCCTCGACCACAATGAGATTTACTGGTACAGCGCGCTGCCGCTGTTTCTTCTCTCTTACTTTTTCACGGTGTACTTCTTTCTCTTGCACTGTGCGGCGCTGCTTTGCTCGCCGATCTTTGAAGCGCATTTCAAGTTCTCCTGAAATCCATTTAGAACTCTTAAATATAAAAAACTTTCAGCGCGTGCAGCTACCCCAACCAAATGAGTCGAACAAACAATAAGAATAAGAAACGAATTGAGATCACCCCCAACATCATTGGATATTGCTAGACCAACCTAACCAAACAACGATCACACGCGCATAGAATTACGTCACTTTTGTTTTATGACGTCATCATTGCGCAACATTCAAATATGACAGTGTAAGAAGTTAACATCTGTAGAGGCTGATCAATAAAGACCCAACTTGACCACTCCCTTAACAGTTTACGTAATATTAATATTACATGACGAATGATCAACGGGAACGATTCGGCGCGATCCGTTCCACATGCAGAGTCTTCAATTCTGCTTGTCTCTGAAGCTTATCACAGTGCAAACGCAAGCCACAAAAATTTTGAATTTTGCGTCTTGAGACCGGCCGCATTTTGAATCTCGCGCCTCTTGCGCCATGTGTCCGAATGCATTTGCATCTGGCTTCTGCACTGTGACCGCCGCTTGAGTGTTGCGTTGGTGTAATTTGTTTACCCTGGCGCAATCCCATGCCTACCTATGAGCGTTCAATAATATTGGCATCAGCGGTCGATAGCAGGAACAAATTGCTGTCAGTAGCAAAACAGCGCTGAGATCTATCGCTGAACGTATTTTAGTTTGCGTGTGTAGGCTCTCCCATCTTTTGAGTAAGACTGGACCACTTGTGGTGTGGAGTCAGACCATAGCTTCTTACATTTAGGCCATACTTCAACGAACAAGTTTATTCCGAGCAACTATGTGTGCGCATGATAATGTAATAATCAATCAAAAACGAGGCAGAGCGCTCCGCGCTCTGCTGCAGCTGTGCACAAAATACTACACAAAAGCAATTTCCATTTTTTGCTCGATGCAACGGAAACTAAATGAGTGAACCAGAGCGCTCCATGCTCCAATGGTATTACGTCATTTTTGAGCTGTGTTTAGGCATACACCACTGTAACGTTACAACCGTAACAGAGGCGATAATCCAAAACGAGAATACTGTACGTAATATCACATCGATTCATTTCTCTCTACTATAAGCAATTCGATTCATTTAATATTTCCGGCCTGAAGACCTATTTATCAATGTAGTTGAGCAAAGAATAAATCAATTTTACTGCCTTTTAAAGAAAATATCTAGAATCAAAGTTCACCTCGTTTGTCTCGACGCGATTGCATTCAAATGTGACGCAGCCACCGATCCAGTCCATCAAATTTCGTGTTTTTTAATGATTTCAGCCAAAAAACGTCGTTTTTTTCGGAATTTTTTGCTACAGAAAAAATCGCCACATGCGAATATACCTTTTTATCTATTAAGCGATGCATTTTAGTGGTTTCTTTGCCGAAATCGACTTTTCGGCTCCCATACAAAAAAGCGCGCGTGTGGTGAAGTAATAAAGAACGAGGCAGAGCGCTACCGCGCTCTGCTGATTTAAAAGTATTTTTTAATAATTCTTTTCTAATACCAGATTTTCGCAATAATACTATACCGTTACAATTCTTTGTGTCAAAAAATCAAATAATACTATACCGATACAATTCTTTGAGTTGGTATTATAAAAAATACCGATACAATACTATGGTATTTTAAAATACTACTGGTATTTTAATACTTTTCAAAGTATTAAGACAACACTGATAGAGACATCTCACCGTCAAGAAATTTCACCGCCTCGACGATTTATTAACCGCAGCAAATGTGTTGTGAACAAAAAGACGTCGCGATAAATCGAGCGATCTACCCGTCACACGACAGTGCAATTCCTAGCTGAGTATCAACGCGATAGTATGATATCAGTGACGGGTAGATCGCTCGATTTATCCCGATGTAACAAAAAGTTGTAGGTGTGATAAAATAAAGGTAACATAGCTAAATTAGAAATAATAAACTCTTTTTGTATTAGCTGTTTGTTCACGGGCGCTCATGAGAAACAGAAGCTGTGTAGCAACAGTGTCGTGTCAGCAAACCCATTGAAGCAGCGGAGCGTATTCTGGTTTGCTCATTCCAGGTGAGCAAGCAATTGGCGTTCAGTGAGAGAGCAACAGCGTCGAGTCGGTGATCTTGATGGACGAGCCACCGCTTCTCCCGTCAGATAGCTCAGGTGCGAAGTGAAAAACAAAAAACCAATAGGGTGTGGGCAGTGATGACGACGCACACAGTGCCGCGTGATCCGATTTGCTGACAAAACTAGACACTATTCTCGGTTAGCGACAATTCAGCGGTTCTTCCACACCTATCGAATGCTTGCAAACGACAAAAGTGTCATCTCGTAGCCCTTCGACGCGTGGCAAGCGTTTGCTGTGTGGTGTAGCGCCTGAATTGGTCACCGAAAGTGGCGCGCACGGCAGCGGTTACGAATATCATCGATGGCGATCGAAGCAGTGACTCGGACGGCAATGTATGAAACGACCCATCCAAAGTTGAGTCATCAGACTGACCTTGAATAATCGTTAACGGTTGGTTTTTGTCACTTTTGGTAAGATGTATGTGTAGGTGTGTGTGTGTGTGCCAGGAAGCATTACTGACGTGACCGAGTCGATAGTCTCGTAGGGCGAGGAGTACGTTCCCTGTCAATCGTGTGCTAGCCTCCTGCGGTGAGTCTTCCGATGAGTTCTTGGCACGTCGCAGCTGATTGCTGTGATGCTTCCATAGGTTGCTAAGGTTCGACATATCAATAAGCCCACTTATCTTGCCATTCTGCTTGAAGAACTTGCCGCATTTCCACTTGTCTTTGTTTGGGTAGACGCATAGAAGAACGTCGGTTCAATGATCAGTCCACCTGTTGCCTTGATCCATTTCTGTGCGAGGATTGCGCTTCAGGCATAGTCATAATGCAGCTGGTTTCGGAACTGCCTGAGAGAGACATAAATGCGACGACGTTTTGTTGTTTTTCGCTGCATAGTGACTGCCATCTCAAGAAGCGAACTGCCTTCGCTTTATTGTTTGCAGGATGCGAAGTGATCCGTTATCTTTGCAGGAATCGTCAGAGTTGCACACCTTTCTCTTCTCCTTACAACAAATATATTGGTACTGAATGTGTATCACACAGAATGAAGTTGAAGCTTCGTTATCGAAAAATGGCATACTTTGGCCGGATGGCAGCTGTTCTATCAGGAGCCGTTATCTTCTATCTTTTCTTGAACAAAGCAAGTCGGCTTCTTTTGGAAGGGCCGTTTAGATTTAATGCGAGATGGAAAGAATTCCGTATGAAATTTCGGTGTGTGAACGGCGGACATGAAATACCATTGTTACCTATTGTAGACGGATCTTTGGAGCCGGTTATCGAATTGTTGATGAACGACAGTTATCAGATCTTTGAGACGGACCTCGCTGCCAGTCACTCTGACATGCGAGCCGGCGAAATGTGGAAGCCAGTGGAACGCAAACCATTCCAAAATGTATTGCATAACCTTACAAACGGATTTTATTTTCATTTTTAGGTTGCGATCATCATACCATTTCGCGATCGCGACGAACATTTGAACAAACTTCTCTATCTGCTCATCCCCTTGCTGAAGAAGCAGAAACTCTCTTTTAGAATCATAGTTGCTGAACAGGTAGAACTTAAGCGTTTATGTAGCAATCACCCTTAGTCCGCTCATTTTGCTCTTGTAACGACTCAGTTCAGTCGAAACGTGATGAATTTAGCGTGGAAGCGGCATGTTCAATAAAGGTCGTTTGTTAAATGCTGCCTTCGATTATGCTCGTGGCAACTATCGAGTCGGCTGTGTGATATTTCACGATGTCGACATGTTACCCGAAGACGACCACATTCCGTACAGCTGTGCCAAATGGCCGATGCACCTGGGCGCCTATGTCAACACATTCAACTATACGTGGGTATCCATTATTGCTCTGACATCGACTAGTTGAATGTTAAAGACTGTTACAGCTTGTTGTACAGTATTTTGACTGGAGGTGTGTTGGCAATGAATAGCGATCAAATGGAAATGGTTAATGGATACTCGAACGAGTACTGGGGATGGGGAGGCGAGGACGACGATATGGGCAAACGCCTTCTATCAAAGCGGCTGAAGCTGGTTCGACCAGACCCGCTTCTTGCTCGATACACTATGTTCACGCACACCAAGCGCTATGATCAGGAGCCAAAATACATGTATGTTAGCATGAATTGAAAACTACATCCTAAAAGTCTCGCTACGATCGCTCCATTTCTCATCGTTCTGTCAAATCAACTATCTTTTGAGTCGATCTCAGTCAACCCTACACAGTATTCTCCGAAATATAAACTCCTGAGATATCTCTTCTGTACTCTTTATTTGAATGATGAAGTGATGCACTGTTTGCAGACGGCGAGTGTTGACGGATACACTGCTACGAATGCGTTCTGATGGCTTGAACAGCAAAGCTTGGACGATCACTGAAGTAAGAAACGGCTAAAAATTGTATTTTGAAAGCAGGTCATAAAGTCTCGTGTCTAGGTGGCAAGGACGGCGTTGTTTGATCGTCTGCTGATCGAGGTTGGCGAAATGAGCCCACAATGGAAACAGGCATTTGACAAAATGTCCCAATGAAGAGCGCAAATGACGAGAACAGCAGGCGTTTGAACAACGCTGACTAAGATGAGAGCACAGAATAATGACGCATTAAAGGCAAAGGCGATATCAAGAACGATAGCATGGCAGTGGTATTTTCACCTACAGAATGGCTAAAACTTTGCTACAATACGTCATCGGCAAAGTATATCTTGGCTTTTAGACTAATGAGAGTGCGCACAAGGCGCTAAATATGGTGATCCATAATACATTGATGTATTTTTCTCAGCGTCTATTCTTCTACTTGCCCTCAGCAGATTAGCACGAAATAAATACGGCTGAGATATAAAATACGCTCGCGGAAAAATAAAAGTTGTTATTCTGTCTCTATCCTTGCGCAAAGTAAGAGTTACAAATGAAGTTTAAAACAAATTTATATTAATCGGCGCAATAGTTCAATCACAGTCACTTCTAAACATGCTCTTAAATGATTGCACAAATTGATTAAAGTTTCATAGCGATATCACTTATAATCACTGCTTTCTTAAACGCTCTTTAGATTACTTTGCTACGAATTCAAAATGTCCATTGATTCACCTCAAGAAGCAATAGCAAAAGGAGAAGGTATAATCGAGATCATTAAGTACATGACAAGATTCATTCTTATACCATCAAGGTTCTCTATCACATTAGACATTGAATTCAGTTGCTTTGCAATATGTTCATGGTGTGATCGATCGAATACTGAAAATAGGATTTTGCTAGAAAGTATTGGTAGCTCTGTATTGATCTTGTCTGGCTTCATCGCTTTATTACGCTCGACTACATTGCCCTTGGCACCGATCGCCACCAACTGGCTCATCAGGTACAGTAGCCACGACAAAAGGCGTTATTAGATTACCAAAATTTTGTTTGGAAACGCGGCAGGCATCGTCCATCGAGACGACCGACAACGGCCTAGACTTCATCCGTCTGACCGAGCATCCTGAAGAGAACAAGGTCGTGCAAAAGTTTCCATACAACTGCAATGAATTACGTTACGTCACAATACCCTTCCAGGAGCATCTGCGTTATACCACACGTGAAATGCTCCACTCGATCGAGTTCGCCGTGATGCTGCGCGAGGAGCTGAAGACGCTCTTTCCGCCACAAATGTGCAAAAAATGCGCTGCTCCAAGTATTCATCGAACGCGATCAACACGCCCAATCGTGCGACGACTATTTCTAGTCATTTGGCGTCGAAGTGGTCAGTCCACTGACCACCTGTCCCGCTCGATCACACCCCCAATTTCTCCACCGCGACTCGCCGTTACTTAACCATTGATTAGCGCGTTGTTCGAATTATTCATCTGCATATTCATCAATGACATGAATGCATCAATGCCGCAGAACCACGAATACGCCCTCACGGATGACTTCCTACTGCAGTAGTCCGAACGGCCATAAGCAGCATTCTCGGAGCACACAGAGAGTCTCGGTTACGAGGGCGCTAGCAACTATTGAACGTGCCAGCCAGCGGTCATCAATGTTTGTCGTCGCATGTCCACAAGGATGGTGGGAGCCGGCA
>NIUQ01004915.1:0-12192 GCA_002796945.1 Plectus sambesii
TGGACAGCATCGAAACAATGGAGATAAATGTAAGGAAATCAGCAAATACTAATCTTAAACAACAGATATAGTAAACTGCAAGGGGAGTAGCGCTATGACTAAAAAACCAAGCGATAACTTGATAATTTCTTTATAGAATGCCCTCGGATGATTGCCGTGGCTTTTCTTTATAATTATCCCATGAAATCATATTGGGCAGCTTGGGGCGTGACGATCGCGACGCCAGTGCTCGTCCATACAGGTCCTTGTTAGTCACGCTCATGCTAATGCTGACTTTTTCTGATCGATTAGCTGCAACTCTGTTCATTGTCACCAAAATGTCTTTTTATTTTTGATATGCGGATGTTTCGACAAAAAAGCTTTTTATTTTTTACCAAACCTCTTTTAGCTTTATCAAAGACAGCCGAGACTGGAGAAGCAACAGATTTATTGGTCTTTAATATTTCATCTGCGCAGCTCTTGTTATATAAGCTGTTTCGTGAAAATATTACATATTCATCGCAAAAAGTATAAAAATTGGTTACTTGCTATTAAATCCATACAAAGAAAACAGAGCCAACGGAAACATTCTTGAAAAATGTTCTTCCAAAATGATGATATGAGTATCTGTTAAACAAAACTGTTTTCAGTTACATCTGTCACAATAAGAATAGCGGAAAGGGCAGTCATTTATCATTTTCAAGGCGCACGTGACGATTTTTCCCGCGTACGTCAGAGCTATTCAACCACAACACTTCGCGCAAACGTACTTTATCCGTTTTAATTACAATAGTTTTCTAAAACAGACCTCAGTCACGCCTTTGAATGAGTTCCTCGGCTATTTATGTATAGTTATGAAAATATTTTGCAATGCTTAGGCTGATCATCCGACGGATGGGTTTTGGACGGCTTGCCTGAGTGTGGCGCTATTCGACGACTACGGACTAACAAATCTGAAAGTGCTCAAATCGACTTGCATTGGTCTCATGTCGATGGAGATGTACATCGGCACTTTCCAACTGGCCAGGGATATGCATATGCCGCTACCTGTCATTAAATATCTCAGCCAGAGACTTAGAGAAGCTCACGAGCTTATTGTGAAACATTGAAGTAACCTCACAATTTGATAGTTGTGATACCACTGTAGAGTATGACATCGTGTTCTTCTGACGACAATATGGCAGAGCAGTCCAGTGGTTATACAGTAGCTTACGGTACTTTTCGTGGTAATCAACGCGGCGGGCCTAGGTCCCTTCCCTATGCACATCCCAGTTTGCAGATGGAACAGATATACGGCATGATTGTAAAAGGTCAATGGCCGGACAGTTTTGTTTGGTGCTCCAATTGTGGCTGATTTTGATTGTGCGAACGTTTCAGCAGCTTATCCAGCGCCTAAATAGATGTGCTCATAGTGACGAACATCACGTGCGCTCTGACTGGATTGACTTTCAGTGTGAAATCTCGTCGCATTTCTTCGAAATATGCGCTAATATAAAACAAAGCATGCGCGTGTATGTAATGGTATCATTCACAATTGCAAGTATTTGCATTCAAACTTGCCGCATCGCTTGTGCATGGTCGAGATGCCATGATTAACTTTTCGTTACGAATCGCGGCCGTGACCGTGTGATTTCGATGTAATTTAAAACCATTGAAAAGAAACTGTTGATACAACTGAGGTGCTCCATCGAGCACGTTTGCTAGTACAATCAACTGTGTTTATAACGTCGGTCAAGGGACCAGCCAAAGACCGACTTTGTAAAGACAGCGAAGTTTTAGAGTCAGGCGTTATAAACGCAGTTGACTGTTTTCAGCTACGAAAATATTTATGATGATGAGTATTTTAATTACACAGCACTATACCAAAAAGTGGAAAAAAAAGATTATAAAAATTTCAATTAATTATTTTCAACATATATCTTCAGTGAAATCAAAAATATAAGCTACCTGCCACATTCTGGGCAATTAAATATGAATGAATGTGCGGAAATCGATGGTAACAGGGAAAGTCACGAACGGACGTACGCATTTCTCCTTAAAAATCGCTAGGAGCACAGAATTTTTTCAAGTGAGAATTCACAAAAACAAGTTGCAATTAATATCGTGATGAAATCGCGCAACTATGGTCATGTGGAGAAACTGTACCACCAATTATCGGCTTCAATGTTGGAAGGGGCTTGCCGGTCGGCGCTGACACGTTGAAGTTATGCATAAAGTTTGCGAACAGGAGAAAGAGTTCCATGCGCGCCAAACTCTCTCCCATGCACTGGCGCTTGCCCAACGAGAAAGGTACCAATTGTTCGACCTAAACAGTAAATATGGCAATATTCGTTCAAAGTTGTGGTGGGCTAAGGCTGCGTCTTGTGCTCAAGCTACGTCCATATATTGGTGCAACTACAGCACGCAGTAGTTAATGGGTGAACCCGCTCGCATGTAAAGTAAGGGGTACTGGAACTCGCGCGGATGATATATATGTGCGGTTGTAGAGGCGTGGCTTAAGCCCCGTGACTTAATGTATTCGTTGATTTAGAAATGCAGCACATCGTAAATATATTCGATTTTTTTTAATCTAGTCAATTGCAAACAGATTCTAACCCTTTAAAATTATGTTTGTAAAATTTGATTTGAAAGGCAGAGCAAACGAAAAAAGAGATTTTGGGAAACGGACAACTCGCGACACGACAATTCGCGACATTACGTATGTAGCGAATTGTCATGTTATCAGATTCTTGACAGGCTCATTGCTCATATGTAAAAAGCCATATCAAAGGGGGCAATATCTTCCTCGATATGAATTAAACTATAGGCTAATCAACAATAATGATAGTTTTAATATTCGTATTTATTTAGTTAAATAGAGAACTACGATTAAACAGAAATAAAATACAACCTCAACTAATCAAGCAAAATGGAAAGACCAGCCGTCTTTATGGCTATATTACAATGAAAATCACATGGCAACACTTACTTTTTTCGAGCTTCCATCAGAATTCAAGAAGCGCTCTGGCCGAAAGAGTTCGGGCGAAGGGAAATACTGTTCATCCCTGTGTACGCAAGAAATCAGTGGTTGGATGATCGTGTCCTTCGGGATTTGGAAGCCAGCTAATGTCACTCCTTGGGTAGTTGCATGCGGGACGTTCAATGGTAAAATGTTTGCGCGGCGTTGTATTTCCTGTAAAGCAAATTATTATTGACAACGTACAAAACATTAGGCAGTCGCTTCTTGCACCGTCGTGCACGATGTAAGTACTAATAGTGGGATTTATCGAGTGTAGCAACAGAGTGCGGCGGTTTGCTTTTAGTCGTAATTACGCTACCAGCCCCGTATTCCGGCGTCCTACATAACGTGACTTTGGAGAGAATACTGTTCTCAAACGTCTGTCGCCAAGCAGACGCGCGCCATCTTTTGTAAAGGCTTCCATGCTGAGGCCTGTTTCATGAAACCGTTGAGTGTAGAGATTTGATGAACTAAGTCTTAGTTCTACCCGAGTATCAATTTCGCATGCGAAAATACGATGATTACTATATAGAATCGAGAATCAACTCCTCAATTCTCAACAGTTTTATGAAATTGCTTCTGTGCTCCGATGAGTTCTACGGATACGTCAATCGTCAGTTCTGTACTAGGGTCCCAAACAAAAAGCTACCAAAACGCAGCTAATTTCGAGTATTCCAGAAGCTAATTCCTAAATTATCTCACGTTTATCGTGGCCATGGTGTAGGGCAGCGTGGGTTTGTCGGCCATAATGACGTCACGATCACGGCCAATCACACGATCCAGTTCTTGGTGAATTTTCTCCTGAACTTCAGGGTAGTGAATCATGTACAGGATACTCCATCGCAATGTTGTTAAGGTTGTTTCCAAGCCAGCTCCCCACAAGTCAAATGCGACGTTAGAAAACTGTTGATTGCTAAAATCGTACATTGCTCACTTATTATTGGGTCCATCGAAACTGAATAAACCAAAAATAATCAAGTTTCCTCTTATGGATTTCAATATAGCAGCATAAAGGAGTCATTTCATGCCCGTTGCATTGGAACATTTATTGTTTTCGGGTGAGATCAGTTGCCAGACCGGCGCCTAAAGATAAACTACTGATTGGGCGGTCGAGAACAAAGAACCAGAGACCGATTTCATGATTTAATTATGATCATACGTTTCCTGAACGTTTACATTAATTTAATCTTCTGTGTTTGTGATCACAAATGAAAAGAGCTTTTTGTAATACCCAGATTACGGTTCATTAATAACAGGGCTGTTGCAAGAACTTATACCCACTACCAAAACAAACATTTTCTGATCAATGAGAAATGCAACAAGTGATTATTACAGCTTACTGATTAAAGTGTTCTTTTATTTTATAAGTTCTTGGTATTTGATTACTGTATCTGATATGTTCTTGTATCGAGCGCTCACCTTTTGTCTATCGTACTGCATATTCTTTTAACTTAACGTGACCGCCCACATTTAGTCAAAGGCAGGCGTGTTAATTTATACTCAGTGCACTTTGCGCACGTCAAGATTTACGGTAGGTGGGGTGTAAATTTCGGGCATTGAACATATCAGCAAGTTGAATTTGCTCATAATGGGCCAAATGCCTGAATTAATCATCTTAAAATCGATTAAAACGGCCTCTGAATCTATTCACTGAAGTGCAGTCAGCAAAATCTAAGGAATGTTGACTGAGTCTCAAATCTCTACTGCCATGTCATAAATGGCTGAAATGTTGCACTCAGCCAAAATTTCTTATATTTCACAGTAGCTCATCTTCAGTGAATACGGCTCCTTGCTTACTTATCATCGCGACACTGCTTTGTACGCGTATTTTTACTTACGAATAATTTTCGACGCTTTTCCCTTGCTGCTTCAGTTGATGAATCTTATTGAGAAAAGCATAGGCAAAATCTGTCGGTTCTTCGTTTGGATCGAACGTAGTGCGATGCGCGGCGAGGTTCTTCTCGATAAAATCAAATATTCCACCCATGCAACTCTTGAATCTGTTCCAACTCGAACGAATGAACGGCAGCTTAGTGGAGATCGGACCCGCGACGAAGAAGAGAGTGCTGGATTCTAAACTCATTGCTTGATCGAGCATTTTCTTGAGCTGTACAAACTCTTCTAGTTTATCCTGCAAATATGAAGATTAACAATGGCTGCGCTGTGAAGCACATCAATCCTAATTAAAGGATTGATTTATTATTTTTAGAATGAAAAATATATTTTATATTCCTTTTAGGCATTCCATAGAACATGTGAGATATGAATTTACACAAACTTGAAACGTGCAGTTGTGCATTATTCGATTTTTGGCATAATTTATGATGCACTTTGTGATCGATTAGCTGTAGTGACACAGATTATATCATTCCTACATTAATAACGACACTATTCGAATCAAAAAGAACATTTTTCAAACTGAATTAGCATGAATTATGTCCTCTCTGGTATTGAAAACGTCTTTGAATTGAAAGCTATCCAAGTAAAATTTGGCAGTGATTTAAATAACTACAAATATACGCCCCACGTTTAATAAAATATGCCTTACATTTTCAAAACGGTAGCCGAATAGGAGCGCATTGATGATGGAACCAATGCAAACGCTGAGGAAAGGTGTAACTTCAACTTCGGTCGGTTCTCCCGACTTGTGCAGCTTTTCTCTGATTCCGTCGACCAATGCTCTCGATTCGGTTAGTATGTTGTCTTCCATTATACTCCGTCCCACTCCAAAATCGCGAAGAACATGGAGGGCGAATCTCCGCTGCTCTAGCCAGAGATTTCCTTCCGAGAAAATAATTCCTCTGTTGCCTCCTGAAATTGGTTTTTTGCATAGAGTTGCCTGTCGGACGAGAACCTAATGAGATAAAATACCGTATTTCTTCCAATAGACGCCCAGGGCGTCTATTTTTTCAATCAAGGCTTGAGGGGGCGTCTATTGGAGGGAGGGCGTTTATTATTTCGACCAATGTTTGAACTTGGCGTTCGTTGGAGAGAGAGCATCTTTTTTCCCAATTGCTACTACAGCGTAGAATATTATTCATAAATTTAAGGATTGTGCAATATCAGTAGTGGAATTTGAATGGGAGCTCAGTATCGACCTTCATTGCTCAGGCGTTTATAATTTTAATTATCCTAAAGAGGGACAATTACTTGGGGGGCGTCTATTGGAAGAAATACGGTATATTATGCGACCTAAGAGAATCACCAAGATTCAAAATTCGAGTGTCAACAAAATCTATACCGTTAATCTTAATATTTTCTCTGACTACCACTGATAACTTTGGAATCAGAGAGACTCGGAAAGATCGTTTATCTCAATGGGGATGTTTAAAAATGTACTTGATATATGGAAGCCTTTTTGGATGCCAACGCTTTATTCAACAAGAACACAATTTCGATAGTATGAGAACTGGTCTTCCCTATAAGACCCGTAGTGCAAAGTTCCTTTTCTTTTTCTGTTACAATGAACCGTAACATATCTGTTCAATGAAAAATTGTCTTGCATTCCTCTTAAGTTCTCACCTCTGACTTGATCGATGGCGTAGTTTTTCATTCGCCCAGCGTACGCATCGCCCTGCTTGACCAAAGCATCGTGCATGACATCATAGTCGGTCACAAAGACGTTAGCGAACGGGCCCAGCCACACCGTGTACACCGGACCGTACTGCTTCCTCCATTTCAAAAACTGATCAACAGGATCTGCAGCTGCCATGCTGAAAAGTTGAGAAATATTATTGAATGATTGTGAACATAAGCAATGCACCAGTTAATTTGAACTGCCGCACGATTTAGGCAGCAGGGCGACAAGTAATACCACTGGATAGAAGCTACGCGCGAAATACGAAAAAAATGTACGTTCTTTGTCATGTAACAAACACAGCGCTTAAATGTAGTCGCTAATGAAATTCACTCTTTCAATATCGCTCTTGCCCGCTGAATTCGAATTCACTGATATCACTTTCATCCATCTTTAAATAGAAATGCAGGCCTTAGTCGCCGATATGTCACCAATAAAACGTATAATTTGTAAAAAGCAGTCACGCAACATCGGTCTTTACAATAGAGAATTAAAATGAAAGCTAAGAGCTGCTTTACCTTTAAGATCACCTATATGTTATCGAAATAAAAAGAAATATGTATTAGGTTTGATTTACCATTATATAAATGTTTTACTCATCGTATTCCTTAATATAATAGTAAAACACTAAAATATTATTAATATAAAAGGCCTACAATGGAATCATATTGCCGATAAGTGGTAACGGCATCGGGCCAGGAGGCAGCTTCCGTCGTTTCCAGTAGAAGGTGTCCACCAGGTACACCACGAGGAGTGTTGCGAGAATAACTGTAACCAACATGACAGTCTACGTGCAACGTTGCTGAAATGGTATAATGCACTCTGTTGCGAGGGGTATGAGGCTGCAACTTATATACTAACGCGCTGCGCACAGAAGAGTGTAGTAAGAACGTCCTTTTCATTCAAATAACCAAAACACAAATCACAGAGAGCACACGCGTAGCTGTGCTTTGATAGCGACAAACAGGACAGAAACCGGTTATCCATCGATCGAACTTGATACAGCGGACGCAGTAAGCGCAAGTGTTACAAACTAGACCTGGGAAGATTATCTATCGTTCTTTTGTGGTCACAACTGAAACCAAGTGCGACAGATCATACATGGTCACGTATAAACAACACAAGTGTAAACTATATAAACTATAACTATACATAAACACAATAAATTTGACTATACAGGTAACAGAACAACTTGTATAAACATATCGTGCTTGCAATACACTAATGTGAGCTCGCAACAAAAGCCGCTCTATATCCATCTAGCCTATTTGCAGAAATGTTTCTTCCTTCATTAAGCCTCAGCTCGTTCAGACGTTCATTTATTCGTCGATCATAATTCGCTAAGAGCTGTCAGTAAACGACTATAGCAACACAATTTACGATATCAGAAGACAGTGAATATTTTCACTGATGCTTACAGAGATAACCATTTGCCTAGTCCTTGCGATATTTACTTTTTGAACTGATTTATTGGTCTCACTATAAAAGCTTGATAAGTGAACGTAAGTGACATAATGTGTTGACGCGTTTACACAAGTTAATCGAAAGTCCTCAATGATAAGACAACATAGATGGTGTCCTAATGCTGCAAACGCGCAGAAATTCGTTTTCGAATTTCAAAAGACTCAAGACAGTTTTATTTGCTGCTTCTACTGTGGTTGATTTTGATCATGCTAGCGCTTCTGCAGCTTATCCCAGGCCTAAATAGAAGTGTCCATAGTGACGAACGTCGCATGCACTGTGACTGGGTTGACTTCTAGTGTGAAATCTCATCGCAATTTTTCATGGGATGGTCAAATGCAAAACAATGTGTGTGTGTATGTAATGCTATTCTTCACAATTCCAAGTATGTGCATTCAAATTTGCCGCATCGATTGTGCATGGTCTAGATGCCATGATTAACTTTTCGTTACGAATCGCGGACCTGACTGTCCGATTTCGAAGTAATTTTAAATCACTAAATGGAAATGTTGATACATCTGAGGTATTGCATCACGCACAATTATTAGTATACAGCTATGAAAATATTTTTGATAATAGCAGTTGTAATAACATAGCATTACATGAATGAGTATAATAAAAGTATACGTGCAATAAATAATATCAATCAGTGACTTTCAACATATATCTTATTAGAATCAAGAAGACATGTTACTTGCAACACTTTGCGCGATCAGATATGAACAAATATGCTGAAACTGACGGAAATAAAGAACGTCACAAACGAACGTACTCATTTCTCCCTAAAATTCGTCAGGAGCACAGTATTCTTTCAAGTGAGAATTCACAGAAACAAGTTGCAATTAATATCGTGATGAAATCGCGCAACTATGATCATGTGGGGAAAATATACCTTCAATTTTCGGCTTCAATGTTGGAAGGGGCTTGCCGGTCGGCGCTGACACGTTGAAGTTATGCATAAAGTTTGCGAACAGGAGAAAGAGCTCCATGCGGGCCAAACTTTCTCCCATGCACTGGCGCTTGCCCAACGAGAAAGGTACCAGTTGTTCGACCTGAACAATAAAATGAACACTCGACACTTAAGATTGCGGTGGGCTATGGCGGCCTCTCGAGCTTAAGCCACGTCCATTAAATTGTGCGAATGGCACGCGCAGCAATTAACGGTTGAACCCGCACGCATGTAAAGTAAGGGGTAATGGAACTCGCGCGGATGATATTTAAGCGCAGTTATAGAGTCACGGGTTAAGCTCCGTGATCCGATACCTTCGTTTTTCTAGTAATGGTGCGCATCGTTAACATATTCGAATTATAAAAATTCAGTTAGCTCCAAACAAACTTCAACCCTTCTATTATTATTTTTGGTAAAATTTGATTTCAAATGCAGAGCAAACGACCAAAAAGATTTTAGACAGGCTCATGCTCACTTGTAAGATTTAACAGCGAATGGGGGCAATATCTACCTCGATATCAATTAAACTACAAGCTACTCAACAATGACGATAGTTATTAATAAACGTATTTAATTAGTTAAAAAGAGAACTACGATGAGCCGAAACAAAATATATCCTTAACAAATCATACGATATAAATAATAGTTCGCTTTATTGCCATATTTCAGTGAAAGCTATAAGGCGACACTTACTTTTTTCAAGCTACCATCAGAATTCAAGAAGCGCTCAGGCTGAAAGAGTTCGGGCGAGGGGAAATACTGTTCATCCCTGTGTACGCAAGAAATCAGTGGTTGGATGATCGTGTCCTTCGGGATTTGGAAGCCAGCTAATGTCACTTCTTGGGTAGTGGTATGCGGAACGTTGAACGGAAAGAGGTTTGCGCGGCGTTGTACTTCCTGTAAGGCAAATTATTAATGAAAACGAACAAAAATTTCCGTTTCTTAATGCGACGAGCAAGATGCAAATATAATTCGTGGGATTGCATTGAATGTAGCAAGAGAGTGCGATGATTTGCAATTTAGTCACAATTACGCTGCCAGCACCGTATTTTGGTGTTCCAAAAAGTTGATGAACTTTTAGTTGCATCTTGTCTTTAACTGTCTCTAGTCAAGCAAACGCGTGCTTCCCTGTGTAAAAGGTGTCCATGCTGGGGACTGTTTCATAAAACTGTTGAGTGTTGAGATCTGATAACTTGACTCTTAACTCTACTCGAGTATCAATTTCGCATGTAATAATACGATAACGCCAATGCAGAATCGAGAATGTACTTCTCAATTCTCAACAGTTTTATGAAATATGCTTCTGTGCTCCGATGATCTTTATGCAAAAGCCACTCTCCAGTTCAGCAACAGTTCCCCTAGCCTAAAGCTACCAAAACGCAGCTAATTGTTAGTATTCCAGAAGCTAATTCCTAAATTATCTCACGTTTATCGTGGCCATGGTGTAGGGCAGCGTGGGTTTGTCGGCCATAATGACGTCACGATCACGGCCAATCACACGATCTAGTTCTTGATGAATTTTCTCCTGAACTTCAGGGTGGTGAATCATGTACAGGATACTCCATCGCAATGTCGTTAACGTTGTTTCCAAGCCAGCTCCCCACAAGTCGAATGCGACGTTCGTAAACTGTCTATTGCTGAAATAGAATTTTCCATCACATTCTATTCGGTAAATTATGATCAAATAAACCAAAAATAATCAAGTTTCCTTTTATGGATTTCAAAATAGCAGTATAATGGAAATGTGTCATGAACTTTGTGCTAAAACACTTATTGTTTTCGGGTGAGAGCAATCGCTAGGACGGCGCTTAAGGCAAACTACTCATCGTGCAGTCAAGAAAGATATACAATAAGTGGGGGGGGGGGGTGTAAGTACCGGCATTAAACATAGCAGCAAGTCGAATTTGTACATAATGGGCCATGAGTTTTGATTCGTAATTCTAAATTCGATTAAAACGGTCTCTGACACTATTTACTGAAGCGCAGTCAGTAAAATATGAGGAAAGTTGCCAGCGTCTTAAACCCCGCTACTCTGTCATAGAGTGTGTAAACGATACGTCCCATCCGGCCGGATTGCGTTCGAGCACGCTACACACGCATATACAGCATACTGCATTAAACCAACGCATGGTTGTGTGGCGTGTTTAGGCTTATACCGGCCGGAGGAAGCCTGCCGTTTTCGTATAGTCATATAATGTGGAAATACGACACTCAGCCCAAATTTCTCATATTTCAGTAGATCACCTACAGTGGACACGGTCCCTCGTTTATTCGTCATTACGGCACTTTTTTAACAGCGTATTTTCGCTTACGAATAATTTTCGATGCTTTTCCCTTGCTGCTTCAGTTGATGAATCTTATTGAGGAAGGCATAGGCGAAATCTGTCGGTTCTTCGTTTGGATCGAACGTGGTGCGATGCGCGGCGAGGTTCTTCTCGATAAAATCAAATATTCCACCCATGCAACTCTTGAATCTGTTCCAACTCGAACGAATGAACGGCAGCTTTGTCGAGATCGGACCCGCAATGAAGAATAGAAACTGGAACTCTAGACTCGCTCCTTTATCGAGCAATTTCTTGAGGTGTACAAATTCTTCCAGTTTATCCTGCAAATATGATGATTAACAATGGCTGCCCTGTGAAGCACATCAATCCTTATTACGGGGTTGACTTACTATGTTTTCAATATGGAAAATATATAATTTTATTCCATTTAGGTACTTTAGTTGGAACGCGTGCAAATACGAAACAGGCGCTCGTTATAATGTTTTCTTGCTAAAAGCATCGCACATGCGAGACGCAAATTCTAAACTCTCGCAGCGCGCAGCAATGTCACTATCGATTTTTGGTATAATGTATGATGCACTTGATGACCAGTTAACGGTACTGATGCTGACTGTATTATATTAACATTAAAAAGAACACTATTAGAAGCAAACAAAACATTTTTCAAACTGAATTAACATGAATTATGTCCTCTCTGATATTGAAACCGTCTTCTCCGAATTGAAAAGTATCCTAGTTAAATTTGACATTAATATATATTGACATATATAAGCCCCACATTAAAAAAATATGCCTTACATTTTCAAAACGGTAGCCGAATACGAGCGCATTGATGATGGAACCGATGCAAACGCTGAGGAAAGGCGTGACTTCGACTTCGGTCGGTTCTCCCGACTTGTGCAGCTTTTCTCTGATTCCGTCGACCAATGCTCTCGATTCGGTT
>NIUQ01004916.1:0-12190 GCA_002796945.1 Plectus sambesii
AGTCATCTCTCTGGTCTCACAACGAAAAGGCTGCGAATACACGTGCGTCTGACGCTTTCCTCTCTCAGCGCGTGAAATATGGTGTTCAATGCATGTGAACCTATAATTATGTTATGCATTGCTGGACTTCCTGTTCACCGGCAAAAATGATAGTTTGCCTATGGTTACGAATAGCCATCATAAGGTGCCAACGGGGAGCGGGTGGTCGAAAATTATTGTTTGATTTGTGCCAGTTAGAACGTATTCCAATTCAAAGAGGACGTTTTTCAAATCTAATTAGTGCATTTCACGCCAAATCAATATGGAAAATACCTTAAGAGTTAAATAGTGTCCTTATTTAAGTGGAAATGGTATATAAAAATTTATTCTCTAATTATGCAATTCAATACCGTTCTTGCACGTATCAAAATAAACCATCGGCCACTCCTCCCCATCATTTTTCAAACGCATTTTTCGCTAGCTCTGTCGCGTGGTACTATCTGATTGTCTTCTGTTACATGGCTTCGTTTGGTTGATTCGTCTAGAACCGTTTATTTTGGCGAACTGTCGCTTTAGTCACACCTGAGACGGTGATTGCTTTGCCCTGCGTTAGTTTTATGCTTGCCCTCTTCTTGCTGGAACTCTGATGTATTTTATATTGGTAATCGCTCATAGTTATGTATTCCTGGTTCGTCCAATCTGTCGGAGTGTGAAAGAATGGTGTGTTTGCGATTCATTCCTATTGTCGATTCATATTTGTGTTTGCGGTGTGAGTGGCTCGCTAGACTGCCTATAGAAGTCAGTTATCCTTCCCTTTTGCATGTGTATGCGTTCAGTCTGTGATTTTCCCCTCATGTGATACAATTGTGGCCAGAAGTTGCATTGCACCTCCCATCGTACACCCTCCTTGATGAGCGCAAAGTGCAGCGAGTGATTTTAACAACGCTGTCCTTTGACAAACTATGAGCGATTCTATAGAGTTTCAAGAACATGTAATGCGTTAATCATAAAAATTAAATGCTGGAGAGAGATAAGCACATAGACATAATAATCAGATGAGAAGAAACGATAAATCCGAGAATAAAAGAAGCGATAGATTTCAAATGTATTTTACAGGGAACGTTTTGTACTATGTTAATTGCTTTAATGCTTTCATTTTCAATTTATTAAGCTTATAATCAAATATATGCTATTATGGTTGTAGCAGGCAAAGCAAGTTTATTTATCGGCAGCATCGCTCGTACTGATCAGTCATCAGTGTGTTAAAATAATCACTTGCTGCACAGCAGTAATCTGGAAGCGTTTTTTGTTGGCGAGGTGTAAGTTCCGGCCACGGTGATACAATATCAGCGGTGGGTTTGCGTTAGTTGCTGTCTAGTGTCGTGTTTTATTAAACGTATTTAATTATGACATGTTACTGTTTTCATTTACTGAATTAATAGTTGACGCAGAGAGTTAGCTGTTAAGCCAATTTCCGAATACCGCATTAAATTACAATAGAACCCGACTATAAGAGCTTCACCGGGCTTGTGTCAATCTTCTTATCCACTACCCTCTTCGATTACATTCTCAACTTCGTCTTCTTTCTTCTCCACTTCGGTGTTTACCGTTGTAGCCTCGGTGTCTGTCGTCTCAACTTCGTCGCCTATCGTCGTAGCCTCGGTTTCTATCGCAGTATTGTCGTCGTCTATCTTCTCAACTTCTTTTTCTGTCTTCTCTACTTCGTCATCTATCTTCTCAACTTCGTCGTCTACGTTCGGAACAATGGCGCCTTCTCTTCCCTGCGACACCGTCTTAGTTTGCGGATAGCAGCATATCGATGGAGCTCCGCGGTCACCTATAATATAATAGCAGCAAAATCTTTAAATTCGTACGCTGCTTGATTTATCCATCATCCGCATTGTTGAGCGCGATATCCGTACGCATTCCGATTTATTCCTAATCGATATACAGCAAATTTTCGATGTAATATTATGTATTTGCAAGAGTTTGTATGTATTTTAGTAAGCCACGTTAGATGAAAAATACAGGGTGGGACAAGTTATTTGGATACATTTATTTTGTGCGTCATTCCGCTCAGAGCTGTCCAATCTGGACGTTCAATAGCTCATTCGAAAGCTGGGAGTATGGCAATTTTTACCCTAACAAACCTGATATCTTTGTCTTTGGTTCTAGCACGAAATTCGCAATTTTTGATAAAACTTAAGTTTTCAAACGTATTTTACTTTTTACCTTTTAATTTTACTTTCGTGAAGCAGGCCCCTAGGCCTTATTTTACTAAAGCTCTATCACTGAAATCTTAGACTACTTAACCGATCATAATATATGAGCGGTTTATGATTTCGTTTTAAAAGTGGGAGGTGAACGAAACTTTTCTCGGATAAATAGCTGAGCTTTAGTGAAATGGGGCCGTGAAGTAGAGAATGGGGCCCTCCGCACCTAATATTCCTTCTCCCCGTCCAATTGAGCGTCTCTGATCCTAGAACGCGCTTACCTGGAATGCCGATGTCACCATGCTGTCCTCTCGGTCCTTGGTAGCCTGTTTCGCCTGGTATGCCAGGTTTTTCGCTTGTTGGACCAACATCTCCTGGTTCGCCCTTATCTCCTTTGACAGCAATGACGGAACCTGCCTCACCGTCCTTACCGATAGCACCGATGTTTCCTGACAAAAATTATTTCATTCGGGCCAGTTTTCTTACAAAACAGTTACACTGTCGCCTAAACCACAGCGGGCCTAGTCAGTATCGTTTGCTAACGGTGGACATGGTTAAACGATGATCGCGATGTTCATATTGCGCAATTAATATCTCTCATCGTTCTCGACCAAATAGAAAAATGTTGCGCTCAACTTGGTACGCAAACGATACGCCCCATTTTCTGGATTGCGTTATAACGCGTCATATGCGCATGCATATCATACTGTAAAAAATTAACGCAAGCGCGTGCGGCGTGTTCTAAGGCAATCCTAGAAGTGGAGCGTATCGTTTACGTACCGTCCAATCCAGCGACAGCTCTTTCACTGATCGCAAGAAAAGCACGGATGATAGCAGAAATGGAGCTCGAGATTAAACTGAGTTAAGGAGTTGTAGCAACGGTTTAGGCTGAGCGCAATACTTTTTACGCCTGTCCCAAAAATGATAAACCTTTCATACCACAACATGAACATCGTGATCATCTTTTAAGCGTCTCAGCTTCAAACAAGCGAAACTGACATGGCCTATTGCGATGTGACGATAGCATGATAGATTACCTTGATGTCCTTTCTCGCCAGCCGGACCTGGGAATCCCTCGATTCCTGCAACGGAGACTCATTTCAGTCAGAATATCTTTCATTACAATATCACATATATTACAGCATATGAAGTCAAAAGACTTTGCTGCGAAAAGCGCGCGATATGAGAAAAACCAAGTTATAGTCAGACATTAATTTGGAGGTCAGTGTCAGAAATCGGCGTGGGAATAACTTCCGACATAAATATCTGATTTTGGCGATAGAATTATTGAAAAGTTAACACTTACATCAAAATTAACACTGACTGACTTCAAAAATCTTGATTCAGAATTTATACTTTATTAGCGGTGTAGTAATCTGATCAACTATCGAGAAGGATATACATTTAAATGTAAAGGTGAGACATAAACGATACGCCCCACGTTCCGGATTGCGTTGCCACACGCCACACGCGCATGTATAGCATACTGTAAAAAATCAACGTACGCACGTGTGGTGTGTTTTAACGCAATCTAAAAAGTGGGGCGTATCGTCCACGTACCATAAAGATTGCCGTCCGGGCCGCACTGCCACGCAAAGCAAAATCCCATCATACTGTAAGGGTGTGAATATTCGCAGGTATTAAATTTCGATTTTTTCCTCTCGGACTGGTACACATGTTGGTACAAAGTTATGGCATAAAATTTCGAAGGTATAAATAATCTCAAATAGACCGAATTGTGAATTTTGCGAAAATTGGGTCCTGTGAAGAATTTCGACCCCAAAAGTAACTGCAATTGTGACTGACCGGGCTTTCCTCTTCCGCCCTCCTCGCCGTAATCGCCTCGGTAGCCTTGAGCACCTACAAAACGAGCGTTCGTGAGCAAGTTTTTTTTTCACCATTACTATACCTCTTGCGCCTTTTTCTCCTTTGACTCCTGGTTCGCCGGGATAGCCGGTATCGCCTAAATCAATACTTGAGCAGAATACGGTAGCAGTCAGTGTTGCTGCTTTCCTTCAAAACTGGCTAAATTAAAAATTTTATTTGATAAAAGTTCCAATAAGATACCCGATAGGGCTGAGATACAGTAGAACGCGGATATAAGAGATCTGGGCGTATGAGAAACCTGAATATTAGCGACTCGTAATTTTCGCTCTCTACATACAAGGACGTTTAAGAGATCTTCGCATTCCCTGGCGTTCTTTCATATCTAGGTTTCACTATATTCGTGAAAAATTACCATTGTAGAAAACAAAAGTCTAATCATGTTCAGCTCAATTTTTGTCAACTTAATTTACTAGTGTCTTTCTATCATTATGTTTCCTGTAAATCACGTTAAAAACTTAGTCGCAGCACTGAAACAATTTCATAAAACTTTTAACTACAGTTATTGCAAACGCAATTACAAAAAATGCGGCACTTGATCAGTTTTGATTTGGGCGGGAAGAAAATCTGCTATGCCCACATTACAAGAGACTAATCATCACATTTCGTGTAATTATAATTGCAATAGTTGTAATTAAGAATAGCTGATGACAAAGCTCGTCTGTTGCAACTATCCTGCCATCTTGTTTACCTTGAACCTGCTCCGTGCAGAGCTTCTGCCAGGCCTCGAAAGTGATCTTCTGTCGGGCACGCAGACTGCAAAGCAACGTTTACTCAAACCTTCTGTTGAGCAATAAAGGAAAATTGGCAATTAACACCGTGATTCTAGGTTCCATTGCGATGGAAAACAAATTTAATGCAATACAAAGGTAAATGAAGCACTAGATAACTTAAAATCCGTAGCTGAACCGACATGTTCGTAGAGCCACTGGCGTTGTGCTCGGACAGTGTACCCTCCTATGTACAACCAAAACTGCTTCGTTAGTAACACGAAAACCAAGTTTTCGATCTCGCAACGAATTAAGTACATACGCGAAACGCGCAGAAACTTAGCCGTAAACTCGCATTATTATTGAACCCAAGTTATCAGAGAATTTACTTTATCAGTGAACTCACTTGGCCAGTTCGCTGATCAGCATTGACACATGGCGCAACTGCTCTTCGTTGTGCTGAATTACGGCTGCTGTGGATTCGACTTTTTTATTCTGAAACCTGGCTGAATATAGTGCCCGTGTTACTTCTCTTGCTCTCCCCTTTTACGTTACTTGATTTTTTCGTTTCACAAAATCAAATAATAAAAAATAATGCTAAAAGAATTTATTGTTTGCAGTTTTTCTTTGAAAAACCAGAAAATCAGAAAAAATTCAATTAACATCGCTCGTTAATCTTTTTTCGTTCTTTAGGGATATCGTTTTCAGGCTAATTAAGATACTCGAAATAAGTTTTAGCGAACGAGAGCAATCCATAACATTCATTCCCCCTAAATCGTGGGCAAAGTCAAAGAGGAAATTCCTCGTTCCCAGCGTTGGAATGCTCGCTCCCCTCTTCGGCATGTAGACGATCCTCCCCACATTCCGGATTGCGTTATAACACACGCTATACGCACATGCATATTATTCTGCAAAAAATCAACGCATGCGTGTGTGGAGAGTTATAACGCAATCCAGAAAGAGTAGGGCACATCGTATACCTCCGCTTACTAAATCGGGGAATAAAAGGAGTTCAAGTAATCTTCATTCGCAATTTCCTAGAGTCCAATAGGTGAAACGCAGTCTGAATTTTATTTTTAGCACAAATTATCCTTAAAATCAGGGCCGAGTGAAAAAATGCGTGCATTCAAATCTGCGTCCCATCAAACTTCTTGGTAGTCAATTTTTCAGCGAACAAACATGTGCGCCTATGTGAAACGAATGGATGGGATAGATGTACGGGCTGTAGGTGAAGGGTCGTCAGAGGCGGGCCGAAAAGGTCGTACTTGGGACAAAATTTTCCATGTCATCTCCCCCGACTCGCGGCTCTATGATACAAATCTCTCTCGAGTGTTCGTGGGGTACAGACTTCAAATCCCTACGTCCCCACTGAGCTTTGTATGAACGAGCTGATTTTACAATCGTAAACTGCGTACCATTTCGTGCGTCCCGCTCGGAAAATCATTGCAGCAAGACGGCACCACCACGCCATTGGTGAAAGCTGCAGCACACAGGAGCACAGTTGCCCCGAAAAGAAGCATGGCTGTCCGCTGTTGAGGCTACTTCCTAGCACGGCCTGAGAAGACGGGGAAGCGGATGTGTGCAGATGGGTGCACTCAAACTGAAGATAGCATTCTTCTGTTCGGCTTTGATTGAGTGCTAGGAGCGCTGCTGGTTGCAAAGGCCGCGCGTTTGACAGCAGCGATAAGCTCGTCCGCTCGGGTCACCTTCTTTTTGAAGGGTTGAAAAACTCTGTCGCTATATTATTTACTGTTTGTTGACTTTGTTCTCTCGCGTGACTGCTCAGTGTAAAATCCACGTCACAGCATTGGAGCGAATTTAATTTTAAATTCAAATGGATATTTCCTACGACGTCTCGCTGCTTTTTTTATCTGGAAACGAGCGTACACACTGTACTATTACTTGTTCTGCGTGTTACGGATAACCATTCCGAGTCCATTTGAACTTACCGAGCTGGCGGCACGAAATGCGGATATCGCTATTGATTATCTATAGCGTATGTAGCGATGGAAAATCGATTAACAGCTGTGACGCCGACTACTGCGTCTAAGTTAGATTGATGACCTAAATTTATCTTTAATCTTCTCCTTTTGCCTATTTGCTCTTTCCTGTCAATGCAAAGTCAATCACATGTATTTACCGCACAAATACACTTATTCAAAGCTAAAAGATCCCGAAATTATGATGCAGAGCGTGTTCACGACGCAATGTTTAACTCGGTTGGTCAGAGCCGCTGTAAGATTTGGTTATCAATTTTTTATCAGATTGGTATTACCTCGGCGTTGGTCACCTAGGGACAAATTTTTAAACTGTGATAAAACGACACGCTCACATTAAAAGTGTCATTAGTTGAACGTTTCTCGGCCATCGGCAAACATCAAAATTTTTCGATCGCTTTCAATGAGCATAATTTGTAATTGCACTGGTAAAATTATTCTGGTGTGATTTAAATGGATTGTAACAAGGATAGATGACATACGACCTGGATACCGTATTTACGGAAATAGTAGTACACGCGGAAATAGTGGTACATGTACCACTATTTCCGTAAATACGGTATACGGGCGATTTTTCGTGAATTCTGCGGCAATTATTACATTAGTGCAGCTATATTATGTCCTTTATGCTTTATTTGAAAACTGGCGAGCAGAAATTGCGATCCAATTGTAATTATTGTACTTGCGCGGTTTAACTCAGCCTCTTTTGGTGGTAAAGTGGCGACTCTTCTTCGACATGTCGCTCTTTGATATATGATATGGTGCATTGCACCCGAACAGTTGCCAACAAAGAAATGAGATTAGCTCTTGGTAATTCCACATACCGTTCGCAAAGCACTGGCATGAGTGACCCCAGTTCACGTGCTTGTCATCAGAGGAATAGCCAAAATGCTTTCATTTTTACTCAATCAATCCAGAGTTTGGCCGTCGGTCGCATTCATAGAGGCCCAATCATGCGACGTCAATTTATCGCGATTTATCTTTATTACATTCGAATGCGCATTTTAAAATTGCAACACTAATAGAGTGAATTAGTTGATAGATGGAATGAATAGTGGTGAAATTGGTACGTAGACGGTATGCCTCACTTCCCGATTGCCCTATATCACGCCACTCGTGCATGCATATCATGCACTGTAAAAAATCAATGCAAGTGCGTGTGGCGTGTTAGAGCGCAATCTGGAAAGTGGGGTGCATCGTATACGTACCGTGAAATTGACTGATCGATGGTCATTGAAGCAGATCACTCTCTGGCCCGACGACGGCCTTCGTCGCCGCTTCTCGTACCGCTAGAGATAGGAGCAGGGGCGTCGTTGAGAAGTGCTCCGTCGTCTTTGTCCTTGCGGCGCAAGTTCGAGCCATTTGTTTGCGAAGTGGTTGTCGTCAGAGGCGTTTCGATGCTGCTTTCACCCGAAACGACGCTGTCGTGGGCCATACCTCGCCAGCCGCCATCATTGTCTTTACGGTTCGATCGTCCCTCCTTTTTCTCTCCTGAATTCTTGTTCCAGTCATTATTATGGTGAGCGCTATGGGGGTGTTCTTTGTTCCAGTCGCGATCATTTTTATGGTGAAGACAATGATCGTGCTCTTTGTCCCAGTCATGTTCTTTGATTTCAGGCTCGGGTTCCCCGCTACCGTTCGAGTCAGGATCTTTATTACCGCTGTGATTGGGATGTTTATCGTGGTCTTTGTGGTCATCATGAGGGCGCTCCGGTTCTACCCACTCCTTCAAGTCGTCTTTTTTCCAATCGTTGTCTTTGTGGTCTTCATCTTTCTTTTGATCATCGGTCTGGGGGTGCTCTGATCGCTGGCAGCAGAATGATGGCGGTCCAACTGGCCCGAATTCGCCCATGTCTCCATGTCTTCCTCGCGGGCCCTCATAGCCCTTCTCACCAGGCGGTCCCCTCTTCCGGCTGGGAGGCCCAGGTGGACCCACTTCTCCAGCCAATCCTTTGATCTGATGAGAAATTGTATTATTATTAATTGACGAAGTTTTACATACAGTAAATGATACAGGCCCGCCCAGACATAAAGTACTGCAAATAAGATAGCGTGGACTACTAAATCCATTGTGTGTGCGCGAAAAAAGAAACTATAGGGGATCGATTATTGTCGAAAGAAGACTCATGTGAACGCATGGGAATGAAACGGACGCGCGGCACTCAATAAGTCACAATAGTCGAAGCGCTCATTAATACAAACGGTTAAGGAAGCGCCCATTCGGACGAGCGCAGACTGTCCGTTTCCGTCGACACATCGTTCAGGGACCATTGTCATAAAACCGTTGAGTAGTGAGGACTGGCGAATTCTGTCTTAAATCTGTGGAGTAATAACCACATATTCATAGATGACAGTGACACTCAGGTGGAACTAAGACTCAATATCTCAGTTCTCAACACTCAACAGTTTTATGGAACAGGGCTCAAGTGACTGGCCACCTTCTGTCAACGGATGGAACGGGCAGTCGGCGCGGCGCGCATTCGCCCCATCTCCTAGTGCGATGATTGGTCATTTTTCCCGTTTTTCCCCGTTATTTCTGGTTTCCTGACCAATCATCGCGCTTGCAATTCTGCAACAGTTTTACGAAACTGGCTCCTGAGTATATACAGGCGAGAGTGTATGTTGTTTATATTAGTACCCTTATGATCGGTCCAGGTGGACCATCACGTCCAACACGTCCCGTCGCGCCTGAAATATTAGGCATGTAAGCGCTGTGGACAAGACCAAATGCAAACTTTACCAACAGATCCGCGAACACCTTCGAATCCGGGTGCGCCGTGAACGCCTGAAACGGCACGACTGAAACAGAGAAAGGCTATTGCTCAAAAACATACCTGGTTTGCCAACTTCTCCATTCGGTCCGATGTCTCCCCATTTGCCTGTTCAAACAAAGTGATTGGTGAAAAATTTTCTCAAAAACTGCTATAGCATACCTTGTGATCCCTTGGCGCCTTTATCGCCGCCGGGTCCTGAAGTTGTTAAGATTATTGCGCAAATAAGTAATGCGACAATAGGCTCGTTTCATATTGCATACTTTAGTCGTACCAGCACTACTGTAGAATCGGAGCCGAAAATCTCTCAGCCTCACGATAAGCGACTTTCACCGCAAAAAATTTACAGGTATAGCAAACTTAATACGCTGAAATTCGTTTCTGCAGTCCAAATCTTGACCTCTAGTGCCGAATCCAGTCCAGTCTGGTACGCCAAACAAGGCAGGCAGGTTGCTTTGTGAAAGTACGATTTGATTGCAAAACTAGTGTTTTAGCAGAGAAAGCCGGTACATGAGCTTCATATGTGAGCTCAAAAAGTTACGTTTTCATGTTCAGCACATTGATACACCTCTCTGTAAATGTCGCTGTTCGATTCGCTCACCGCGAGCCAGGGCAATTTTTTGGACTCGATTCTACAAAAGTATCAACTTACTTAACCTGATATTATAGTTTATTTCCAAAGTTGAACTTTAAATAAAGTACGCGATATGAAAGAAGGTACACTATACGTCCACATTACGGATTGCATTATAACACGCCACACGCGCATACATACCGTACGGTGAAAACTCAACGCATGTGCGTGTGACGTTTTATGACGCAATCCAAAAAAAGTGGGGCGTATCGTTTAAGTACCACGAAAGGAAGGGAATATTTGACTCGCCTGGAGATCCGGGTCTCCCCGTGGGACCGAGCACTTGTTCGGTGCATAGTTTTCGCCAGGCCTCAAACGCGTGCAGTTGCTGGACGCGAAGAGTTTTCACATCATCGAGCAGAGCAACAACTTGTCTCAGTTGTCGAAAGTTCAGCTCGGCAATGTCGAGCGAGGCCTCCGATGTGCGTAGCTGAAAATATGGAGAAGCTACTGTGGTCTCTATTAATTGTCAACTCCAGCCTCCTCCCCTTAGCTCTGGCGAAAGTACCGTAAATATTTATTACAGCGCGTCACTTTCTTAGCACTTTACAGTAGAACCTGGCTGTTGGAAAAATTCAACATTTTCCGTGCCCCACGCTCTGCTACTACACGTAAGAGATCCCAGATATCAGAGAGTCGAAATCCGGATCTATAAGAGAATTATCGGCTTGCGACGCAGAGAGGCTGGTAAGATTTTGCCCGTATGTGATTGTTAAGTTTGCAAATTCCACCTTTAGCACAATTTCGAGTTGCGATGCTATAAAACGAGCAGACCTGCTCACTGCGCCTAAAAGGTAGGACTGAATTTGTTCTTTATCTTCGACCCAACGGCACCTCTTTAAAGGGGGGGATGACTTTAAGACTGCACATATGATAATGCTTCTATGGAAGAAATTCCTGAATATGAGAGAATTTCTCGAATTTCTTCTGCAACCAGTTCTCTCTCTTTCTCCCGCTCGCTCACAGAAATTAATTCCTTCCCTAACTTCCCTGATGATTCATTTTAACCAACCGAAGCACGTAATGCATATCACGTGTTCAAGCGCAGTACAAAGCGACGCGGCGTTGCTTTATTCAGTTATTCAAAGGTACCGAATTTTTCGAATAGGAATCTTCTCACTTTTGAACTTTGATCCCGCATACTCATCACAGACACTAAACGTAAGTGGCAGAGGCACATAATTTGAAAACTTTTTTGCAATTGCTTTCAAAAAGACCAACAGCTGCCATGCAATCAGCGCATTGGGATTTATTATGGTTGAAGAAAAACGGAAATCGAAGGGGAGTGTTGAAAAAGAGGAAAATCTGATAAGTGGAAAATCCGATATGAGCGAATCGCCGCAGCTAGAGGTGCAATGATTAGCGAAATAAACAGTCCATTTGGTTCAAAATTCTCATTCAAAGTGACACCATTCTAAATGAGCCCGAATTCGATGCCTAAAATAATGATCTTTCCAGATACTGTTCTTAAACAGGAATCGTAATATCTCCCAAGCTGCAGCCGTAAATCAGATACCAGACTGTTCGTGTCGAAAGCGAACGCTTTGCAGCATGGAGCGCCAGACGCATTGACAGTCGAAGTGGCCAGAACGCAGAAGACGGCGATGGTCAGCGCGAGAAACGCCGACTCGCCCATGACGACCGACCGATGTTCGGGAAGTCGCGATTTGCCAGTCTCGATAGTGAAAGCAAGCCTGCGCTGCCCTCCGCGCGCTCGCACGCGTTCTAATCAGTCGTAACTGTGCCGGTGATTGACTGCGCGCGTGCAAAGGGCATGGAACGGTGGAAGACATGCCGGCCGCCACCGTCAATCACGGTTCCATGGGACAGTTCCGCGTTGTCAGAGGTGCGTTCAAACAGAGTCTTGCATTAGGTAATCGTGACGGTTGAAGCGTGTCGGCACTTGGCTGCAACATGCGTGCTCTAGCGCTTGTTGCCTTGTTGCCGTGCATTCTCGCCGGAAACTTGCTCGAGCTGTCGCCTCAGTTTGCGGCCCCTGTAC
>NIUQ01004917.1:0-12257 GCA_002796945.1 Plectus sambesii
TGAAGCGCGATTTGCTCGCAACATGGGACGAAATCCACGAAAATTAGTTGCGACCAAACGAGGGTCAAGCACCTTATCGTTTAAATGCTCTTATTCATGTTAAAGATGAAATTTTGAAATGAATCTTCAGATATAAGTTCTTAACACTGATTAATCATCTTTGAACTTATTTTTCTGTCTGATTCAGCGAATAAAAGAAAAAATGTTAATAAACCTCTATTACAGAACTTTCCACGCATCCTATATGATTGTCATAACCTGAAAGAGTAATAAAACACCTATAAAGCGGTGTGTATGCGAAATATCTGCAAAATACCTTTCGCTGTAACAAATTAACGTTGAAAAAATTGCACGAACTTTTGTGTCACCCTGCAGTAAAATGTGCATAAGTAGTAGAAAATAAATTTTCACATGAGCAACACGCGCATTATGTGACTAAGAAATCTAAAAAATTTGCCTATGACCTGGACCGGACCGTGTACCGTGGACCGCGGTACTTGGTGCTGGCCTGGACCGGACCGGGACCGGGACCGACCCTACTGAACCTTGGACCGGACCGGGACCGGGACCGACCTCAAAAATCCTGGACCGACGCATCTATAATTGATACATACAGGGTTGCCCAAAAACTATAACATTCATTTATTTCGTGCATATCTCGGCAACCGCTGCACGAAATGCCACAAAAATTTAACTAGAGATACATCTGATAGCTATCTGACTAAGGAAAAATTTACAGCTGCCACCGTGTTCCGTGACGCAAATGAACGGTGGCTAATCCTGAAGCATCTTGCAAATACCGTTTAAAATTATGACGCAACTGCAAAGTTTATCAAATTTTTGTGATTTTTTGTCAAAAAACCGTTTATTTTGGAGAGGTTTGAAGGAAAAATGATGACTTATTTGGCAGAAGATCAAGCTGTCATTATTATTTACTGACAGAATCACCGCTGGGGCGCCAGAAACATTGTAGCGACCGTGCGAGACCGTGCGCATTTCGTTAATGATTGCGCGCAATAGAGTGTTGTGGTTAAGCATTCTACGATCTGACAATTCCTCAAGTTAAATAGTCATTAGAAGTATCTTCAATTAAATTTTCGCGGCATTTGGTAGGGCGGTTGCTGAGATATGCACGGAATAAAGAAATTTTATCGTTTTTTTGGGCGACCCTGTACAATAGCGAGCAAAAAAAAAAGACAGGCGCAAAAATGTTTGAAAATCGTGCCTAGATTCTCAAGATGTGTCTTTTGAGAACAGATGCACAGGACAAAACGGTTCTTCATCCTCTCAGCAACATTTTAAGTACAAGAACTCTTTGGTCTGTTTTAACATGAGAGACACGACGCAATTATTTGAAAATCCGCCAATTTTCAAGGAAGCGAAAAAAATGGGGCAATTGAGTTTTCTTGCATTTTATTGATAATAAAAGCAGTAACAACGGATACACTTGCGAAAAAAGTTTAAGAACGTTGAACAACTACAGGATGTTTAATATATAATATTTGACTTTCGAATAACTTTACAATAGCTTAACCAATCGAGCTGAAAATTTACACAAATATACTAGTACTGTTAGCATATAAGTGTGTAAAATTTTATTGAATTCCGTTTAGTTTAAACAGAGATGTGATAAATTTAGTACGCATCAAATTTTTCTAGGCAGTCCTGAAATAAGATATCATGTTTTATGGCAAATAATCATAGCGATATGCAACAAAATTTCAATGCGGTTTCGGCATCTTTTAGAGCTCTATTTAACTTAGATGTTCGTTTTATTCATAAAAAATCTGATTACTACAGCTCATTTTACAAACTTTGAACGAAAGGCGAGATTTCGCAAAAACGGGTATTTTCACCGCAAATCGAGCATTTTTTACGAAATCTCGCCTTTCGTTCAAAGTCCGTAAAATGAGCTGTAGTAATCAGATTTTCATGATTTAAAAAAATCAAAGTTATAAAGAGCTTTATAAAATGCAGAAAACCGCATTATAATTTGGTTGCATATCGCTATGGTTATTTGCCATCAAACGTAAGTCCTTATTTCTGGCTTGCCCAGAAAAAAATGATGCGCATGAAAATTATCATATCTCTGCTTAAAATGAACAGAATACGATGAAACTTTGCACACTTGTACAGTAACAACACTAGTATATTTGTGTAAATTTTCAGCTTGATTGGTTCAACTATTGTAAAGTTATTCGAAAACAGAAATGATCTTTCAAACACGCTTTAGTTGGTCAGCGTCCTTAAACTTTTTTCGCGAGTGTATGTAGTACAAGGTGTCCCAGTATAATCCGCCATTTTGAATTGTTAATAACTTTTTCAGTTCTGCACCAATTCCGATGAGCTTTATTAGTTTTGTAGAAGAAACGGGGCATTTTTATTGCTTATTCCCGCGAGTAAATCCGTGCACAATGAACAAAGATATCACAAACCGCGCTAAGGATACACATTTCCGTTTACTGCTAAATGAGAAGAGAGTGACACAGAAGTCACTTCTTAAGTTTAATTTGTTATAACTCTGTGAAGCCGCAACCAATTCACCTGCGGTTTGTTGCATCTTTTAGAGTTCTCATTAGCTTAGATCTCCTTTTTTAATCTTTAAAATTAGTCTACTTTTCGTCATCCTATGCTAATTTTAGAAATTGCGAGATTTGGCACATACAAAATAATGACAAAATATTGATACAATTTCGTTTTGTATAGCTTAGCTCAGATTAATTCAACCAAGCTAAAACTTAACTGAAATAATTTTCAGATATTGGGCTCTCGTTTGAAACAAGAATTATTGAATTCAGTCGTGGCATTGTCAGAATATGGTCACGCAAAGATAAGGTCTCATTTTCAAGTGCATTACCGTACCCGCAAACGTTGCAGGCAATTCGCCTCCAGACGAGTGTTTCATGTTTGCGTGGCTATACCTTGGTAACCCATGACAAAATTCAATAATTCTTTTTTCAAACGAAATTCCAACATCTGCAGATTATTTCTGTCAAATTTCAGCTGATTCATTGTGGTTCGAATTATTCAAGAAACAAAGACAAGTGTGCCTGTCAAACGTAGCCAACTTCAGCTGATCTCTTCGCATTTTTTTTCTATCTCATCTTGTTCGATTGCCTTATCAAATAACACGAGGGGGCTGATTTCAGTCCACCAACCTGAGGGGGCCGTTTTTAGTTGTGAAAGGGGCCGAATTAAATTCTGTCCCAAATAATGCTCTATTATTGGAGGTTACAAAGGAAGACCAGGCTCACAACCCAATATCCCTATTTATAACACCGTCGCAAGAATAGCGTAGCCCAGAATACATGTTTGCATGAAAGACAGAATATCTGCACTGCAATCTAACAACAATGCAGAAATTAACGCCTAACTTACCTTTTTAATTTGTCGCCAGAAGGAAAGCATAAACATATATCCCAAGTAAAAAACAGCATCTGTATCCCATCGTTTCGCTGATTTCATGAACCATTTGAAAGCTTCATCATTGGACTGAGACACGCCTCGCCCATTCTTATAAATCAATCCGAGGTTAAACTGAGCATCTGCATTTCCATGCTCTGCTGATTTTCTGTACCATTTGATAGCTTCTTCATCTGACTGAGGTACACCTCGTCCACTATTATACATCCATCCAAGATTATTTTGCGCATTTGTATTTCCTTGTTCTGCCGATTTTCTGAACCAGTTGACGGCTTCTTCATCTGATTGAAGCACTCCTAATCCATTATCATACATCAATCCGAGGTTAAACTGCGCACCTGCAGTTCCTTGTTCCGCGGATTTTGTATACCATTTGACAGCTTCTTCATATGATAAAGATACACCTCGTCCACTATTATACATCCGACCGAGGTTAAACTGAGCATCTGCATTTCCATACTCTGCTGATTTTTTGTACCATTTGGCAGCTTCTTTATCTGATTGAGAAATGCCTGTGCCATTTTTATACATATCTCCTAGGTTAAATTGTGCATTTTTATTTCCTTGTTCTGCTGATTTTCTGTACCATTTAACAGCTTCTTCGTTTGATTGAGGCACGCCTAGTCCGTTATCATACATCAATCCGAGGTTAAACTGCGCACCTGCAGTTCCTTGTTCCGCTGATTTTGTATACCATTTGACAGCTTCTTCATATGATAAAGATACACCTAGTCCACTATTATACATCCATCCAAGATTATTTTGTGCATTTGTATTTCCTTGTTCTGCTGATTTCGCGTACCATTTGACAGCTTCTACGTCCGATTGAGGCAAGCCTCGCCCCATCCTATACATTAATCCTAGGTAAAATTGTGCATTTGCGTACCCTTGTTCTGCCGAAACAAAGTACCATTTAACAGCTTCTTCATCTGATTGAGGCACACCATTTCCCTTTTCGTACATGACTCCAAGGTTAAATTGCGCTTCTGCTTTTCTCTGCTCTGCTGATTTTCTATACCATTTCACCGCTTCTTCATCTGATTGAGGCACACCATTTCCCTTTTCGTACATGACTCCAAGGTTAAATTGCGCTTCTGCATTTCTCTGCTCTGCTGATTTTTTATACCATTTGATAGCTTCTTTATCTGACTGAGGTACACCTTTACCCATTGCATACATAAAGCCAAGATTGAACTGCGCACGAAGCTGGCCTTGTTCTGCTGATAAACTGTACCATTTTACAGCTTCTTCATATGATTGAGGCACACCTTTTCCTTTCTCGTACATATATCCTAAGTTAAACTGAGCAGTTGCACTTCCTTGTTCTGCTGATTTTTTGTACCATTTTACCGCTTCTTCATATGATTGAGGCAGGCCTCGTCCATTATAATACATCCATCCAAGATTATTTTGCGCATTTGTTTTTCCTTGTTCTGCTGAATTCCTGTACCATTTCACAGCTTCTTCATTTGATTGAGGCAAGCCTCGCCCGTTCCTATACATCAGTCCTAGGCTTAATTGTGCACTTGCATCTCCTTGTTCTGCAGCTTTTCTGTACCATATGACAGATTCGTTATCAGATTGAGGTACACCTCGCCCTTTCCTGTACATCAAACCTAACCTTAATTGTGCACTTGCATCTCCTTGTTCTGCAGCTTTCCTGTACCATATGACGGATTCTTTATAAGATTGAACTACACCTCGCCCTTTCCAGTACATCAATCCAAGAAAAAGTTGCGCATCTCCATACCCTTGCTCTGCAGCTTTCCTGTACCATTTGACAGCTTCTCGATCTGATTGAGAGACACCTTGTCCATTTGCGTACAAACCCCCTAAGTTAAATTGCGCATTTGCGTTCCCTTGTTCTGCTGATTTTACATACCATTTTGTTGCTTCTTCGTATGATTGAGGCACACCTTGTCCCTTTTCATACATAACTCCAATATTTAATTGCGCGCCTGCATGCCGCTGTTCCGCAGCTTTTTTGTACCATTTTGCAGCCTCTTCATATGACTGGAGTACCCCTTTCCCCTTTTCATACTTTAATCCAAGGGTGAATTGCGCATCTGTATGCCCCTGTTCCGCAGCAGTTTTGTACCATTTCACAGCTTCTACATCTGACTGGTATACACCTTTCCCCTTTTCGTATATACCTCCTAAGTTAAACTGCGCATTTGCGTTTCCTTGTTCTACTGATTTTCTGTACCATTTTATTGCTTCTTCATATGATTGAGGCACACCTTTTCCTTCCTCGTATATACCTCCTAAGTTAAACTGCGCATCTGCGTTTCCTTGTTCTACTGATTTTCTGTACCATTTTATTGCTTCTTCATATGACTGAGGCACGCCTTTTCCCTTTTCATACAAAACTCCCAAATTAACTTGGGCACTCGCATGTCCTTTTTCCGCTGAATTTTTAAACCACCTAGCTGCTTCTTCATCTGATTGAGCCACCCCCTTTCCATTTCTATACATAAATCCCAGGCGATATTGTGCCTCTGCGTTTTCTTGTTCAGCTGATTTTTTGAACCATTTTACAGCTTTTTCATAAGACTGAGGTCCACTTTGACAACTTGTGTACATATTTCCTAGGTTGCATTGGACACTTGCGTATCCTTGTTCTGCAAGTCGTTTATACCATTTCCAAGCTTCTTTCTTCGATTGAGGGCTGCTTTCCACATTATCGCCATTTTTAAGGTTCAACAGACCACTTCTGTCCATTATTTTAGTTATAATTGTTTTGGTAGAGTCATGCGCAAGGTTTAGCACGTCTTTGGCACTTGGCCGTTGCTCGGAATCCATAATGAACAAAGAACTTAATAGCGCTTTTACTGCACTACTTGCTGTTGGTAATAGATCACCGGAGAAATGTAATGGTTTTGTCGAAGTAGGTGAAGATCGTTGAACAAACTCAAAGAAACTCAAATCCCTGTAAGGAGGCTGACCGCTGACCATTTGAACTAGCGTGCATGCAAGGGACCTGAAAGGATTTTTTAAACGGGAATTTAGTGAAAAATGAAAATTTGAGAAAAACCAACCAAATATCTGATTTCCTCCCATATGGTTCTGGTTGATTCATGTTCTGCATAATTTCTGGCCCGTGGAAGAGGTAAGTTCCAGCGAATGACGTCGGGGCAGTTGATGGAATTGAAATTGAACAACTGCTTATAGCTATGTCAATGGCCAATCCAAAGTCAGCTAACTTTATGTTGTATTCGTTAGTAAGCAGCAAGTTTTCGCCTGCAACAATTTTTATATTCACGATGCTTATTATTTGCCAAATAATTCATCAGGGTTTAACTGATAGGAAGAGCCGAAATGGGATAATGATGCATTTACTTTAGCCCTCTCCAAGTTTAGGTCGCTACTCAAGGGTCTGGCTGCGTTTACTAAGTGAGTCATGAAAAAGAAGAGTCAAGACTTTGAATAAATGAATTAATTTTTGCTTTTGTTGTGTTTTGTATGTAAAGATCGAACCAAATAGCGACAGTATTATATGAAAGCAGTCAATGATCATTAGCTGTCTGTGGGTACATTTTGAATACATATCGATATAACTGATAGAATTTTTCTTGTCATGGATTAGCTTTTGAGTAACTCCTACTTATATCTCTATATTGTTTGGGAAAATGCATGGGGAAACAGTTTAAAGGTTTGCTTCACGATGGAAATCTTTCTGACGCTGCACTCGCTATAGTTCTCGTGATCACATAACTGATTTCAAACAGTAAAAATAAAGCGTCTTTAACATCTTCTTAATATCCTTAAACAAAATTCACATTGGAGACATTCAAACCGTCCATATCATAACTCGAAAAATTCTCATTTAATCCGTTGCTCTTTTGACTTAATAAAAAAATAGTATTCATACGTTTTTTGTTAAAGTAAAATATTTTACATTTAATGTCACGATGAATGATTGCTTTCGGTTTTATACCATGCAAGTATTCGAGTCCTTCAGTTGCTTGTGTAAAATAATGCATTGCTTCCATTTCCGATAAGTGGTGTTTTTCGTTGATTTCATTTTTTACGGATCCTTTCATAGCTGCCATGAAAATTATTATTTGGTCTCCATCCAAATAAAATCCATTGAATTTAATAATTCTTACATGCTTCAATTGATGAAGTATCTTAATTTCACGAAGGGTATATATTAAGTGCTAGAAAATTTTAATCAGCATAGGTATGATCAATGTTTTTAGGATGTGACAAACTAGCAATAATGCTCATATAACAAACATTACTCTTCAATTCACTTGTGTAACCGCTGAAAGATTGCACAAATGAGTATTGAACAGAGCAGTATTGAGTTTCGTGTTTGGGGTACTGCATTTGAATTCCGTCTGAATTGGTAATGTTTGATCTTCATACCCCTCTGCTGTCTTAACGTTAAACCAATGAATATTCTTATGTAATAAATCAAAGAAGAAAGAAATATGCTTTAATAGTTTTCGTTGTTCTCTTCAAGAGGGCTGAGTGAAGATTTTTTTAGAACAGAGCGTGACCATCATAAACTGTACCGAACCAATGGTGACATGAGTCGGGGTCGATACGCGACCATAGTACAAGCGTGTACTACAAACAGCCCGGTGTACCTTTATTGCAGAGTGTACACAGATAAAAAACCGAACAGCCGTTTGCACTTATGATCCGCTTTTTCTAAGCATCGAGAAACTCTTGGCACAGTTGGCAAAAAGTGTTCGGATTTTGCTGAAACTTGTTGTGCTAGGGTGCCTTAGGGTGAAACTTCCTGAAATGTGTCGGATTTTTCACAAAAGTTTTCGCTTCGAGATAAAGCGGGAAATTTAAATTTGTGTACTGACAAAACAGAACTTGTCAGAATCAATGTTTATATACATCAATCGATTGGAAATGATGAGATGAGTCTGAATATGTGCTCAGAGAAAAAATCAGTGTAGAACCTGAAAAGTTATGCTGTGGAGAAAAGTTGAATTTTAAAATTTTTTAGTTTTTTGATTTTTTCGACCAGAACTTGGTTACAATTCAAAAAATTGCTGTCGCCTCAGACTGTAGCCCTAGCGATGAGCTATCCAACGGCATCATGAAAATGGGCAAACGATAGTCATGTACGGGTTGCAAATTGAGCCCGAACGTGGTGCACCCCATGATTACCGTGTTTGGCATAGCGCGTATGACAAATAACTTGGTAGTTTGCAACCAAATTCAATGCGGATATGAGCATCTTGTAAAGCTCTCATTAACTTAGATTTCCTTTTTTTAATCATAAGAATCCGATTACAATTACTCACTGGACGAACTTTCTACGGAGAGTCACAATGTTCACATTGTCGTGCGTTTCTCGCGCATTTTTAACGGTACGCCGACCAAATTGTGTGAGAAATGTGCAAAGAATGCGAAAACGTTCGAAATTGTGACTTTACGTAGAAAGTTCGTAAAATGAGTCATTGTGATCGGATTTTTATGACTAAAGAAAGGAAATCTAAGTTAATAATAGCTCTACAGGATGCCGTAACCCGCGTTGAATTTAGTTGCAAATTACCACAGTTATTTGTCATTCGCGCTATGTCGATTCGCTCTATGCTCAACACGGTAAACAAGGGGTACACCACGTTCGGGCTCAATTTGCAACCCGTACATGACTATCGTTTGCCCATTTGCATGATGCCGTTGGATAGCCCAGCATTAGGGCTACAATCCCAGGGTACATCAATCTTGAGAATTGTGAACAAGTTTTGATCGAAAAATTCGAAAAACTAAAGTCTTAAAATTCAACTTTTCTCTCTTGCATAACTTGTCAGGTTCTGCACCAATTTCAAATCTGAGCACATATTCGGATTTATCTCATCATTCTCAATCGATTGATATATAAAAACATTGATTCTGACAAATTCTGTTTTGTCAGTACACAAATTTAAATTTCCCGCTTTATCTCGAAGCGAAAACTTTTGTTAAATAATCCGACATCATTTTCGGAATTTTCACCCTAAAGCACCCAAGCACACCAGATTTCAGCAAAACCCGAACACTTTTTGCCAACTGTGCCAAGAGTTTCTCGATGCTTAGAAAAAGTGGATCTTAAATATAAAAGAATATTTGTCTTGCGACGAAGGGAAATTCGTACGTTTGCCCAACTGCGATTTTAAAATACATTGATTTGGCCGCAGCATTAAATTTTGATTAATGATACTAAAGAGCGAACTGATTGTTTCATGGCGACAACAAAGAGGGTTTAACTCGTTCTTTTAACATCGAACTAAAAAAATCGATTACCTTACGGCTTTGTAACTGTATAGTGAACGCAACCGCTTGTGTCACCTGAATACATTTCAAGCAAACTGCGCATAAACGTAGATTCCTGTCGATCAATTGAGTTTTGCGTTCAAACAGCGAACTTTGCGAGAAATTGTGCTAGTTCACGTTTACACGCGCCGTGACATTTCGCCACTGATGCTCGTCGAACTTGTCGGGAGCATCTTTCTCTCCAAAGACAGCCTATCTGTCATGCCTGTGCCATAAATCTATGCTCAAAAAATGGTTATAAATTCGTCTGCGTAAAATATTGTTCACGAAATAAGGGAGCGTAACCTATTTTAGCTATTATAAGTATTATTGTGACTCTTTATGTGAGGAGCGCGAATAATTAATTAAAGGGGAACTGCGGTGAAAAATTATTTTTGACATGTTGTCAAGTCAAACACGCTGATCATCGCTGTGCATTCAGTTTTTTCTTATTCGACTCCCGTAAAAAGTTCTAACCTCCTAAAGATTGGTCGACGTGCACTGGCTTGGAAAGGAAACCACCGTATTGCCGTTTGCTGAGCACTTCTTTACGAGACCATGCACTACGCTGTGAATTNTCGCTGTGCATTCAGTTTTTTCTTATTCGACTCCCGTAAAAAGTTCTAACCTCCTAAAGATTGGTCGACGTGCACTGGCTTGGAAAGGAAACCACCGTATTGCCGTTTGCTGAGCACTTCTTTACGAGACCATGCACTACGCTGTGAATTACGTGCTCTATAAAATGATATGCAGTAAATGCAGTTCAAATCACTTCGAAACGCACCTATTGAACGACAAGAACACATTATACATTGGTGGGAATTATTTTACGTATCTCCCGCCCAGGTGTCGCTAGAGACGGAATTCGACAGTAGCGGCGCCATGCGATCGAAACTGAAGCTATATGAAAGCTACCCTAGCGACACCTGGGTGGCAGATACATGAAATGGTTTCTACTAAATTATAATGTGTTCTTGTCGTTCAATAAATGCGTTTCGAAGTGATTTGAACTGCATTCATTGCATATCATTTTACAGAGCACGTTGTCGCGAATGTTACGGTATTCGCGAATAGTTTTTTTTACCTCTTTTAGTCGATTAACTCAACAGTTTGCTTGGAATGTATTCAGGTGACACAAGCGGTTGCGTTCACTATACATAAGATAGACTCTCATATTAGGGAAACCTCGACTGGAGAGATTTTTCAAATTTCTTGCAGTCTGCATTCTATATCCAGGATTTACCGAGTTTTTCCGATTAGAAGCCCCCCATATAGAAGCCCCACTGTGCTTCTATTCGGTCCGACCTACCAAATAGAAGCCCCGGGGCTTATATTTGGAGCCGAAAAAAGATCATAATGAATGCGTAGAATGAAAATATATCAGTTACATTTCACGGCGGATCAGTAGTCCGCTTTGCCTTTTTTTCGCTGTTCGAGTTATGCTCAGCTGTAAATGAACGTAAAAATATAGTAAATATAGCGTTAGATTCCTAACGAAGCGATCTACACAATTATGCTCGCCGATTTTGAAATTAAGTTTACATTGAAGAGCAAAAAATATTTTTAAAAACCTCCATAGTGAACGGAGTTCGGGGTTCACTCGGCAACAAAGTAACGTAAAAATACTATGATGGTATCAAAAAAAAGAGCGTAACATTAGTAAAAACGTGATCCGCCGTGATTTTACATGCAAATACCGTATTATCTCATAGAATTTGCAAAAATCATATAGATCTTCCATTATTTGCGTGTAAGATTAATTAAATAGATGAAAAAGCGACGCAAAATGCAAGTATGATTGGTGCTGCAAAAAGCTTTTTGTAATTGAATTTGCCAAATAGAAGCCCCGGGGCTTATACTCGGAAAAACCTGATACTTTATATAATAATAACGAAACTGTTATCACACAGAAGGTCTTGTTTTATTCATAAGGTTTTAAGACAACTTCTAAAGTTCGTGCTACTATATTTTGCGAATGTTCGTTCGAGAAGCTTTAAATTTTCAGTCGCATTTTTTTGCCGGAGTAGCATAAGCAACAAGGGAAGCAAGCGCGTAAGGTTTTGACTTCTCTGCGAGGGAACATGAGTTTGATTTAAGATATTCATTGAAATAATAACTGTCCGATGATAGGTCGCCATCCATAATTTCCCTATCTTTTACTCAAGTGATCTTTTAACGAAAATTGTGTGCAAGATAACTGTTAATGTAGAGACGGGCAAAGGTGGTTCCGACCAGTCGCTATCGCTCGACCGCGCGCCCAGCGATTAGCGTGCGTACAAATTTGGTAGTGAAATTACGGTACTTGGGGCCCGCTGACCGCTAAACGCTGAACGTTAACTTCGAAATTCAATAAAAAGCATTAGAGCATAGATAAAGATTGTTTAACAACTCGCAAGCTATTTTTATGATATCAGCTTGCCTATATGCCTTCATTTTGTTCAATAGGGACTATAATAAGGTGAAAACGACCTGCACAACAAATCTGGCTTTCCGGTTTTCTGTAACTTATTAAAGAACGACGAATCGAGAGGGTCGGTTCCCTTCAAAATCGAAATCTATGGCATTGATTACCC
>NIUQ01004918.1:0-14653 GCA_002796945.1 Plectus sambesii
ACGTGCTATCTGAGAATAGCCTTGGAGTTTCAGAAAACTTTCGTCACCATCGTTGAACGCGTCGACGTAGTCGACTAAATAGCAAAGAATTAGGCAGAACATATTGAAATTATATGATGTTCGTTTTTATCAAAAGAGATTTTGAAGGTAGTGGGAATCGAATCTGCGTCATGTCTCATGAGGTGGAAAAGTTCTCTAAACTAGCTTCTCTTACCCAAAACTGTTTTTAAAAACCCTCAAATTTAATGATTGTGGGTGCGTGCTGTGTTATCCTCCCATTATATACTCACGATAGCTTGCTACTCAGTTTTATTTGTGTAGGGCAAGGCATGACGCCTCTCGCAACTGATCGAAGGGGCTTTCACACAAAACTGCTTTGAACCGCAGAAGCGACAGTGGACATAACAGATTGCGTACTTTTTGTGCTGCCGATTCCAAAGAGTGGCTGGGCTGTGATCTGGTAGAGCGTCAGCAGTTGTAGACAGCTACTGGGGCAGTCGGATGGAACTGCTGTCAGCGCCGTCGCGGCCAGCGTTGAGTTGTATGTCCAGTCGCTGGCCGAATTCACCGTCGTCAGCACATGATGGTATGATGCTGTACCGTGCTCTCCGGCCGTCAACAAGTACAGCGGACTTAGGCTACCTGCAGCGAAAAGTCAAAAATTTAGTCGGCTTCCTCTTAACTATATTTTTGTCTCTGTATCAATGTCTCAACCCTTTGTAATAGCGACGATAAAACTCGAGTTAATGTTTAGTCGTGAGGAGAGTCCTATAGCCATAAAAATTAATTGTCTGCTCATCTCGCTGTAGCAGTTTAGTCGCGGCAGCTGCGGCGGCGTTGGTCTTGAGAAGATAGTCTCTCTCCTCTCCAACATTTATTTTGAATTAACTGTAAGTGAAAAATGCCTCATCTGCTATTTAATAATCTTTAGGCTATGCGTTTACTCCGGAAGCGTGTGTCAGTATGTTATCTGCAGTATAGTCTCGCTGCCTATGAGATATCAACGTATGGTGATCATACGCCTTTTCGGTTGCATGTCTTTTCCGCATGCTACACGCGAACCTACATAAACTTGCTCAGCGCCAACTACTCTAGTGGTATCACTATTCGAAGTTATTTAATTATGCAATTTTTCCCCTTTTATTGATACTAGTGTTAGTACAAAGTTATGGTACAAATTTTCTAAGTTATGGATAATCGCAAATCGGTCGAGTTGGGAATTTTTCGAAAACTAGTACCGACTAATAATTTCCATTCCTTCAGTACAGGGTGACGCAAAAGTTCTGATAACACGTTCATATTATATTACATCAAAAAATGTCATGAGAACTTTTGCGCGACCCTGTATATCCTTAAAAAGCGAATTTTGCCGCTCCAGCCAAGTAGCTTTACATCATTTCAAGTGATTTATTAGGGTTAACGCCTATGATCACTTGTTTTTCTTGGTTTATTTGATAATACAAGCTTTTCAGATGAAATTTCGTGTACACAATTAAGCGGTATTACTACGGTATAGTACCGTACGATGAGCGATGTTTCGCTGGTGTACCGATGTTGAAACTATTTTTGAACTGATTCGATCTATCCTCTTTCTTAATTTTAAAAATATGAAACTAGGCGGGCAATATCGCCGCTTAACATCCAGAACAATTATGTTTTTATTTCGCAAGTAGGCTGCGTCTCGCATCGCAATTTATCACTCTGGCATTCGATTTCGTCATATCTGCATTCAGTTTGAGCTCAAGAGAGATGAAATTAAATGCAGAGGGGACCATTTTCGATGACAACCCGTTTTTATATGGCTCTATAATCTTGTCTATTAAACTTCCACAAAAATATCTAACAATGTGAAATGCACTACCAAGTACCGTATTCTAAAGTATTAACACGAAATACCCAACTCGCGTTTATACTTCTAGAATGAGTACATGTTCTTCGACATGTTAAACATGATACTGATTTCTTTGTTCCATACGCTAATCAAGGGTTCATCATGAATATGTGCCTTTTTGGTTGTTGAAGCATAGATATCACAAAACGTCACAAGCCAATTTTTACATGGCATTCGGATTAACACGTGCTCTCTACCTATTTATTTGGTTTATATAGTTTTTGTGACTTCCATGCCATCCGATTTACTTCTTTCCTTATTTTCTCTAGACAGTTGTCATTTTCACTTTAATTGAACAATCTCCAAAAATTCTTGCTAATAGCAACGTTAACTATCGTAGATGATTCTCGTGTTATGGAACTAAGCTACTTTTACTTTGTCATCTTTGACTTTATTAACTACGATCCATTAACTACGCTAAGTAAACTACGGTAATTCAAAAACTGCGAAATTCTATCACTGTTATTGTCCTCAGTTTTAATTTAGCTTTTAAGGGACATTCTCAATAGACCTTCATTAGGCTTCTCAAAGTCTTACGTCGTTACTTCTTATGGAACAAGGAAATGAGGAAATGCCGTATTACGATGTAGCAAAGCTGCGATGCAACCTAGCCGCACCGACAACCCACAATTGTTAAGCCATTCTTGAATGGTTTGTAACGCGTCATGCGGTCGAAATCGATCATCGACTGTGTTGCGGGCAACACGCCCACCGATGTACAGTACCCCAGGTGAAAGGAACGCAACACGTGGCGCAAATATTCATCCTGATTAGGCTTCACTATCCATAGAGCGATTAATCAAGGACATTTTCTTTGAGGTCTTAGCTCACTCTACCTATATTTCATTATCTTGTCAGATTCCTAACGTTTCTTTTGCACGAAATTTCTTAAAATTGCAGTGATTGCAATAAAAGAAAATAATGGAACGGTCACAACGCAACGTCGTTGGGGCCCGAAACTTACACCCCCGCCTCTGCTAACCTTTTGCTGACGAGTGCTAAATTTAGTAAATGATTTTTATATCCCACTGTGCTCGCAAAATGTGGATTGTCAAATCAAGACAGTGGCATGTAAAAATCATTTACTGCACTTAGCACTGGCAACAAGAAGTTTTCAGTAGATGTGGGTGTAAGTTCTGGCCGCTAGCGTCGGCAGCGTCGCGGATAGTCGGGCTAATGGCAGAGAGGTACGCGATACAAGCGCCCAGTAGCAGTGGGGCAATTTAGCATTTTCCCGTACTTTATCATACAAAATATAGCATCCTACCCTAATCCGGCATCCGTATGTGGAAACTCTCGCGGGGAAGCCAAATTGCCCCACTGGTGTTGGAAGCTTGTATCGCTCTGCCATAAGCCCGACTAGTGTCGCGGATGTTATTTTGCCGATATCGTGCGTTAGTGTGTCAAAATTACGCGAATCATACTACGGTATACAATATTTTGCACCGGCACAGACATTAAACTGAAAACGCCGCCGACGCTCGATGCCACCGTTCTTTAACACCCTCTTTCTTACCAATTCGTCGCTGTTACATTCCATTTCGTCACAGTAGCGTTCAAAGTGAATGCAAAGATGACGAAATAGAATGCAAGGATGACGTAATGGAATGCTAAAGTGGCGAACTGGTCTGGAAGAGGGCGTAAAACGCGCGTGGCCGGAACTTACGCCCCACAAAAATTAAATGATAGCTAATTAGCGTTAATTGCAGTAAGCGATTTTGTGTGTCGAGCATTGTTTTATGTCGAGAGTATACACGATGGGATGTAAAATTACTTACTGCACTAAGCGCTCATCACGGAAAGGTTTCTGGTGGGGGGGGGGGGGGGGGGGGGGGAAGTTCCGGCACCGTAATATTGCGGCAAATAACGCCAACAATGCCGGCGTCACTGCATAGTGAACCCCATTAAGGAAGCTTTAACCCGCCAAATGACATAGATCTTACCGGAGGTGGTTGCGGTCGAGCATGTGGCTTGTCGCCGTTTGCGCAAACCTTGAGCATCGATGATGTCATAGACAAGGCCTAGGAGGAGCAGAGCAAAAAGCAAGCAGGGAAGTCGCATTTTCGCGGTCGTCGTCGCAAGCAGTCGTCGTCTTCGAGGAGAAGGCAACGAGAGGAGCGAGGAACAAAGTGAAGATTACCGCTATGTCACGCGCTTAAATGCTCTCTTCCAATGGTCCGATCGTTTTTTTTGAGTGGGTTGCTACCGCCTTTGCTACCGCCTACCCTGACCGCGTCGTCAACCGTTACGAAGACAGCTCGCTAACAAAACAGCTCGAAAAATTATTTAGTATTTTTCCGCTCTTAAGCCTCTGTCTTCGAAGCAGTGTTTTTGTGCGGCGGGACAAATAACGTTGAGACGAGCGCAGAAAACATGACGAAAGCTTTTGTGACGACACTGAGAAATGGCTTTGTTTCAAAAAATATCGGCAGCGAGCGCACTAAGCAGAGCTGGCATTTGAGAATTAGCAGAAGATACAATATGGGTTCTAATCAAGGACGACAGTCACACGCTGCACGTTTCATAATTCGTTAGGGATTCATGAAATACAGTTGCAGAAAGCTGAAGGACCGCTTTCTCTTAAGACAGTACCGAGGGCATTTGAAACTAATATTTTTTGGTGTTATATAGTCAGCCAGTGTTTGGCTGCTCCCTATAAAGCTCTTTTTTCTATAGAAAATAATATGTACATAAAATGATCATTATTGCAAGAAAGGACTACAAAAAGGGATCAATTTCATACAGCCATAGATATTGCGACGCTGCAAAGGCGATGATTGGTCAGTTTTTGGCAATATTTTGTTACTTCCGGTTTTTGGTCAATCACCACGCTTGCAGTTCCAGAGACATCATTTACATTTTTCATTGATTCTTGTTAGCGTCGTGGCTAAAAGTCAACAAAAATTCGTATCATTCTGGAAGGTTGCATAATTTCATAATTAGTGATGCCGAAATAATGGATAGACACAGCCCCCTCCCTCCGTTGGATATCCTTTGTTGCGAGCTGTGCTAATTGCGGAAAAAATTAGAGAGCAACCTGAGCTCACATAAGGTAGTGAGCGATGGCTATATTGGGCTGGTTTCATATCGCGTACTTTTGCTAAAGTCGAACTTAAAGCAATGATAAAGTGCGATATGGAACCCACCCATAGTAGTTCCGGGATTTTCTAAACTTGTGACTCGAATTATGGAGTTATTTGTGAAATTGCACCATTATTGCTTTGAGTAGAACTCTTTCTAGGTCAAGTCGAACACTTTCCATGGCCGATAAGACGCTTCAAAATTACACTGGATACATTTATTATTATTTTTATTTCAAAATTCCGAAATTTTAGTCTGATTGAAATGTGTCAGAAATATCTAATTAGATTTTGAAAGTATCCAATTCAAAGCTATAATGGTTTATGTCACAATGACGTAATCAATGCGAATGATCATCAATCTCCATTTTGAAATTATTTGCATCTGTAAAATATTGCAATACCATTTATCGGCAGATATTTATTTAATATTTTCAGTTTTTGTAATAGATTCGTGCATTTTTCTTTGTCGGATGCAGGAACATGTGAAAGAGAAGATTTTCACTTCAGTACTCCCTTAGCAACAGAAAACAGCGCTCTGTTTGTTATGAATTCTTGATAATTACGACCTTCGCCAATAATCACTGCCGTCTGCCACGTCCACTTTTTTGTCTTAAGCAAGAAGAACAAAAACTGGTTCTGGCGTTAAATGTAGGCGTTGGAGCACTCTACCGTTACCACTGGCGACGATACATAACTACAATCAATGGAGGTGAGACATGTAGCGCTTACAGAGATGGGTGTGGGGAGTATGGGAGGGGGTTGTGCGCATTCCCCCAAACACCCTTATTGTATCCTCTCAGACGCCGATCGCGCCCATCTTTGGACGCTAAACAAGACCTTTTCATGCCAGAAACTTTTGGACAGAAGGGTGATCCAAAGGTTTTCGGAAATGTTTTTGCATATGCCAAAATTTCACTTTCCATTAATTCAAAATCTTTGGCAGTTGAGTTGGTTCCTATTTATGTCCTGAAATCGTCGTCTTATGAACTATGAGAGAATTGTTTTGGCTATCAAACTGTGCTCTGATGGCAACACACGCAGTGGGTGTGAAAATCACTTACTGCGCTTAGAGCTGATCACGCGGCATTTCATTTTAGTGGAGTGTAAATTCGGTACATATACGATACGGCCCATTTCCTGGATTACGTCATGGAACGTCATAGGCTCATACATAGCATACTGTAAAAAACCAATGCATGCGCGTGTTTTAGCGCGATCCGAAAAACTGGGGGTATCATACTCATACGGTGAGTTCCAGTCACGGACAAAAAGCCCTCCGTGACAGTCAAGTATCTTTTAGGCGTTTCTCAAAGGCGACATGAGACGAAATCGATGCAGATACCAGCCATTAGTGACCAAGTTTATCGAAAATGCGTTTTATGGCGCTGCTCTGTGTGCGTGTAACACTGTGTTTTAAATTTTTTTACTCGAAAATGGTCGGGCAATAACTGCAATATGCGCATTGCACTAAAAATATCGTGCATCAAGCAAACAGCTTCAGCTGGCGTTGCTGAAAAAAATGTTATTCAATAATTCACGAAACTATGGCTGACGAAGCATAATATCTTCGCTGGCGATATTTTGAGGATAGTTTCTTAAGAATTGCGCAAATACAAAAAATTGTCGCATAATCGCGAATTCGCTGACTGGTTGCGTACTTTGTTAAAGTAGCGTTCAGTTTGCCGCGTCTGCAGGATCGCGCCTGTATGACGGAGCGATGACGTAATCGATTAATTTTTCACCTGCTAATGCGCTAGTAACCGGTCCTCCCGCTGTTGCGCAGACTTTGCAACATGTTGTCGATTTTTCCGCTTTCGTCCAGTGTATTATCGAAAAAAGACGGGAATGATAATGAAGACAAAATCGATAAATACATGCACAAGCTCATCGACGTCCTGTATAAACAGCAGTGACTTGGTGGAATCCAGTCTTGCGCTAAATCAATAAAATAAGGTAAGGAAGATACGCGTCGGAACCAAATTTAGTTAACCAATGCGCCAAATGGTAAAAAAATATACCATTTCAACTCTAAAAATCAAATTAAAGTGGAAATTGTCTTCCACGCACTGGAGAGTGCCTTTATTGATGCAAAAAGGATATAAATCGGCTTCGTATGTGGTCGTGATCTCATGGTTGCGGCAGTTGTAGCGCTACTTTAACAGTCAACATCTACAACCTGTCATAAGAGCTCTAACGCTACATATTTCTATTCGCGCATTTCTTCACATATGGTATAATAATTTGCACAAAACTCTAGACTTTCTGCTGTATATCGATGAGAAAGGTGGGCACGATATGAGTTTTAGCAGGAGTGGGCTTGGAGGTTGGAACTTGTTCTCTTCCATCTTTTTATATTCCATGCATCCTCATACTGGCCGTTTGCCTTTGCGCAATTCTTTTGTATTGCATACGATAGTGTCATTCATACAGCCATGCTAATTTTTATTATTACACAAACAAGAAAGTTGAAAAACAGAACGATGAAATAAATAGCAATATCTGTTTTGACTCCGTAAATAATTTCTATCTGTTTCCTCTGAAAAATATCAAAAGTGGTGAACTTAAAGCATAATTTCGGTAGCCTCAATCGCTTCTTTGCTTTCGGAGAAGACTTATGCGCATAGTCCGTCGGTGCCGCAAGTGGTAACTGCTGGTAGTGTCGCGAGGCATTGTGCACCGGCTGTGCAAGGACCGGCGGAAGGATTATAAATCTGTTGGGGTACGTAGTTTCCTCTGAAAATGAGCAATTCTTATCAATATAACAGTAATTGTTTTCAGCGCGAAAAAAGCCACCTTTTCCTCTGCATTAAAGCAAGCAAAGCTGTGTTTTGAAAAAGCTGCTACTCAGCTCAGATATTGATGGTTATTTAGAGATACTATTTAAAAAGTAATGCATAGGCTGTGACGGGGGACGAGACTTTATGGGTTAATACCAACTATTCAGTAATGAATATTTCGAAGACAGAAGCAAAATATAACAAACTAAACAGATTTTTGGTTAATCTTATTTCTAAAACCATAACCGGCTGTGCTTGCCGACAATTTGGTAATGGCATTCAGATCAGATTTTAAGTTATTTTTTGAGTGAATTTAAAAAATACGTACATTGGTAATTTGCGGCGAGAATCTATGTCGTTTCGGCTATTTTTCTAATATATTGCAATATAATGCTCCTACGTTTTAGTTTGTGCCTACTCGATCAACCGCAGGGGGGGGGGCGGTCAATACCAGCTATGTTACGGAACAGGACTACCTCACTTCCCAAGGGATATCTTGCAGAGCACAGAAGCTGTTGATTAATTAGGTACAACTGTATTAATGTAAAAATGTCGCGACCACTAATTATAGAAGCACTTTTTCAATAATCAGCAATTTAAGAACTTTTTTATGCCATCTAAAGGCCTAGACCTGCGATCTCATCTTTAAATAACATTTATACTTTAATAAGGACACTTTTTAAACCAAACGGCATACTTTCCAAATCAAAGAGGATATTTTCCCATTCAAATCAATATGATAAATGTCCTCTTTGATTTTGAAAGTGTCCTGTTTTGTTTGAAAAGTGGCTTTACTAAAGTGGAAATGGTAAATAGTATTGAGTATTTGCCACAAGAAAGTTTTGTAGGCGACTATCGATTGTCAGACATGTGGTCTACTTTAGTCTATATGCACCATTATTTAAATAAATTTTTAACATTCGTCGGGGAAATTATTTTTCCTCAAATGCAATTTGTAACTTACGTTTCGAGGAATCGACAGACGACGTAGCCAGCATTCTGGCCGGCATAAATGGTGTTTGGACACTGAGAGAAGCCACATCCTACTTGGTATGTTTTTGCCCACGCTAGCTGAAAAATGCATATGTGATAAAAACTTAATACAAAGTGAGTCAGAAGTATAGGAAGCTTGATTGAACTCTGCGCTTTTCTTAAGCAACTAGCAACATATTAATGTTAGAATACCTTCAGAGCTAATTAACACTAGCCCTGCTAAAGTCATATTTTAACAATGTTTCAATGTGCGAAGTTTTAATTGCAACGTCAGAATAAAAAATTTACAATATCAAAACGGACCTGAGTAAAATGGCCGACCACGCCAGTGTAGTTGCCATAGAAGATGTTGTCAGCCTCGTACCTCCAAGCTTTAACCAACTCGTCCCACCAAGCTTGAGCAGCTGCGACGAAATTCGACGTAATGTNACCACGCCAGTGTAGTTGCCATAGAAGATGTTGTCAGCCTCGTACCTCCAAGCTTTAACCAACTCGTCCCACCAAGCTTGAGCAGCTGCGACGAAATTCGACGTAATGTCCATGGGGAGGCCGTACTGCGCGTAAAGGTTCTCGCCAGCATTTCTGGAGGGTGGACTGTGTGCATATACGCAGGCACAGGCCCATGCCTGTGATTCGGCAGCGAGACTCGAGTTCCATTGCTAANAAAGGTTCTCGCCAGCATTTCTGGAGGCATATGAACTGTGTGTATATACGCAGGCACAGGCCCATGCCTGTGATTCGGCAGCGAGACTCGAGTTCCATTGCTAAAATAGCGATAGTTGAAAAAGTTATACAAAAATTTTGTTGAGATTTCAAAATATAACCAATAGTTTAATTTTAATATATATATTCATGTTCGTGTTTTCAACTTAGATTTCCAGTAAAAAATCTCGATGTAGTAATAACTACATTAGTGACAACCATGATCAGATTCATAACTTGCACAAATTGTTTTTCTACCAGTTAATTGAAGGCGTCAAAATGCAATTGCAAGACACTGACTATACTGTATCGACCATATTCTATATTGCAAACGCACTGATCAGCAATGTTTTTTAAAGGGGGAAATAAATTTGAGCTTAATCCGGTTAAAGGATAATTAAAGCACCACAATGCAAGGACATATGTTTTTAGTAATTTGAGTAGCTACCTCATTCGTTCCACTCGCCAAAATAGCACCTTTTTTGCGGTTATTTTCAATAAGTCATCCAATACGTTGAAAAGCGCACCAAAAAGTTCATTGAGAATTAATACAGTCTTATCAAGCACATTTAAACCTGTGTTCATTTTATCATAATTTCTGTGCTGTATAAATACAGTTGACAAAAAATACCTCGCTTTATTGATATCTCAACTTATTCAGTAAACAGAATAAAATTTCAGCCTTATCGCGGTATGTTCTCGTAAAGTTTTTTAAAAAAGGCGTCTTCAAAAAACACCCTCCATTATAACTCACGAGTATTAATATTAATTTTACTATAACGTACCATTTTCCTCATATTATCAGATGCATTCATCATAGTAACATTAGTATTATCCGTTAAAATTCCTCTCGCCAGAGCGGAGCGCAAGTTGTTAATCTTATCGACCATCGCTTGCTCATCAGCGGGGGTACTCTGCACGGCGCAAGCGGTTGTTGTCGATGTTGTCGTGCCTAAGAAGTTAATCATTAGGCTGTTCAGGTATAAAACTGATGTACATCTAAGCGATTTCTTGCAACGGTTATTATTAGTTGTTTTTAGAATGTAGTGAACTATGTGACTGAATGAGCTGATCGAACCCACAGCTCACTACTTGCAGGGCTATGGCTCAGCGTCAGAGTAAAGGATATCTTGAAAAGCTTCCTCTGACAGTCTTCAGACCTAGGTTGAGCTCTAGCCTTGGGTTTCGGGAACAATTCTTCAGGTCTGCGGTTATGCATAGTACATCGTGTTGTACGGTAGGCTAAGTTTGGTGATTTCAGTTTATTCTTTGGCTACTCACACATACAATATAGCAGGGGTAGTGACGTGGTAAAAATGATTGGATCGCCAAAATATCATAAAACTTCTGCTTCAATAGTATCACCTAACTAATGACACAATATATATATTTGTATTTGCAAGTTATCTAGGCTATAAATGAAACAAAGAAATCAATTTCAGCTATTTACTATTATTGAAATCATAACTGTAGCAGTTGCTACTGCCACACAACAAAATAAACAAATTTATCTCAGTATTATTTCAATAGGTTCTCATAGATTAGCAAGTTTTTTCAACAAACGATTGAATCACTGTAACGCAACTATGGTACAAGATATCGTAACTGCCATAAAGACGTTTAAGATTTAGTAATGGTGGACTGCGTGGAAGATTACGTACTTGTGCTTGTTGAGGTACTTGTAGTTGTTGAGCTAGTGGTTGATGTGCTAGTAGTAGAACTGCTCGTTGTTGTTGAAGTAGTTGAAGTTGAAGTCGTTGTAGAAGAAGTAGTCGTGCTAGTAGTTGTTGTCGAAGTCGTCGTAGAGGTGCTGGTTGTACTACTCGTCGTGCTCGTACTTGTTGTTGAAGATGTAGTAGATGTGCTTGTTGTGCTACTCGTTGTACTGGTCGTTGTTGTTGGAGTGGTAGTACTTGTCGAAGTTGTTGTGCTTGTAGTGGTTGAGGTAGTAGTTGAGGGAGTTGTTGTGCTTGTTGTAGAGGTAGTTGTAGTGGTTGTGGTTGTTGTTGGAGTTGTTGTAGAAGTCGTTGAACTAGTTGTACTCGTTGTGGAAGACGTTGTTGTTGGAGTTGTTGCAGTAGAAGTCGTTGTACTAGTTGTTGTACTAGTTGTTGTAGGAGTCGTTGTGCTTGTCGTCGTTGTTGTGGTAGTAGTACTAGAGGTTGTTGTTGTGGGAGTAGTTGTGCTTGTCGTCGTAGTAGTTGTTGTGGGAGTTGTGGTACTAGTCGATGTTGTGGTGCTTGTGGTGGTACTTGTAGTTGTTGTAGATGTAGAAGTTGTAGTACTCGTTGTGCTCGTTGACGTTGTTGATGTAGTAGTGCTAGTGGTTGTTGTAGTAGGAGTTGTTGTAGTTGTTGTTGAAGTGGTTGTACTTGTTGTTGTGGTTGTTGTTGTAGGAGTCGTTGTGCTTGTCGTAGTAGTTGTAGTGGTAGGAGTTGTGGTAGTTGTACTTGTTGTGCTTGTAGTACTCGTAGTTGTCGTTGGAGTAGTGGTGCTTGTGGTTGTACTTGTAGTTGTTGTAGATGTGGACGTTGTAGTACTCGTAGTACTTGTTGTAGTTGTTGTAGGAGTTGTTGTGCTAGTAGTTGTTGTTGTAGTTGTTGGTGTTGTAGTCGTAGTTGTGGATGTCGTTGTACTAGTTGTACTTGTGGTTGTTGTTGTGGGCGTTGTTGTCGTTGTTGTTGAAGTAGTTGTGCTTGTGGTTGTAGGTGTTGTTGTGGTGGTTGTTGAAGTGGTAGTACTTGTTGTACTGGTTGTTGTTGAAGTTGTTGTGCTTGTAGTGGTAGTTGTAGTTGTAGGAGTTGTAGTTGTAGTGGTACTAGGTTGTTGAAGTTGTAGTACTTGTTGTACTGGTTGTTGTTGAAGTTGTTGTGCTTGTAGTGGTAGTTGTAGTTGTAGGAGTTGTAGTTGTAGTGGTACTTGTTGTAGTTGTTGTAGGAGTTGTTGTTGTTGTTGTTGAAGTCGTAGAACTTGTTGTGGTGGTAGTAGAAGTTGTGGTAGTTGTCGGTGTTGTGGTACTTGTCGTTCTGAAAGATCAATGTTTCAGCTGGTTGTTTCATATTAAGTCGATGTTTGTCAGGCGTTTGTATAGCTCTGAGTGCTATAGAAATTGTTTTGTTTGCTTATCAAGAAAGTGTTTATTACTGCTCATAATATTTTATGATATCTATTGGCTGATCGGATAGAAATCTTATAGTTTGTTCAGTAGATGATTTTTTTCAAGGAAGTTTAAGCCAGAAGATAATATTTTCTGCTCATTCGACAGTATTTTGATAGTTAAATTATTGATTTAGCAGTGAGGAGTGGTCCCGGATTGCCTTGGATATGTAAAAACATTGAAGGTTGCGAGTTTAATAAAGTGAAAGTTGAAAACTATACGAAGTTTCGAGAATTGGTTACTTAATTTCATTTAGATATTTCTAAAAGATCTCGACGGGTGTCTTTTGCGAAATAGCACTTTTTTATATAACAGATAAAAGTATTCTCATGTATTATCTATTCACATTAGAGCTTTCTGAATTTAAAAATAATGAAGAAAAGCAGAGAACTTTAAATTGTTTCTTCTTTTCATTTACACAAACCGAAATATATCACTACAAAGAATAGGCTTATTCGAATATGAAGTACATGTATTCGAATTACTTTGCTTTAAAAGTTTTCTGCTCTGCAGGTTTAACGTATCTGCTATAAAGATCGATGGATAACCGGTTTATCCATTTCAAATTACCTGTTTTTAGCCAATTTCATTTATCATCTTTTATAAGAAAGGATATAACGCAGCGTCTGATCAGTTGCTCTTTTTTATAGGACTATATTCCCGCTAGCGTTGCCCTTTCAATAATTTCATTTCCCCTACAACTGTACAGGCTTTTATCGATTAGAAGCCCCACTGTGCTTCTGTTCGATTTGACTTTCCAAATAGAAGTCCCCAGCCTTCTGTTTGGGAACAAAGTAGAGAGGCGAAAAGTTCCAATTCTTATTACAAGCCCCGGGGCTTATACTCGAAAAAACCCGGTAAATATAACAGCTAGAACTTTATCAGTGCATTGTCCGTTAATATTTCCGAACACGTACTTTGTTGCGAAATGACTCAACATGTGGTCGCTGAACGCCATTCGCAATTATGAGCTGAACGGAATCAAAATATATTCTGTTATTCAGTTAAGCGGTTCATCACTCTGCCTAATGGTTAGCTCCGATATTTCAAACAGTATAAAATCATTTCACCGAGACGTGTCGCGAAGGCGAGTAACTGACAGTTAGTAATTGATGGTCGCGCGGATGCTTTAACGCTTTTTATCCGCACGCCGCCAGGCGGCGCATAAATAACAATGCTAAAAAGCGGTGACGCAATACCAGCTGACCGCACTCCGCGAACCACTGCTGTACGAATCTTAGTCCGCTATCTTTAAACTCAGTGAAACTCACGTGCTGAGGAGCGACTGTATAAAAGGAGCTCACTCACAGTTTAAAGTACTCGCTTGTTATAGCTTCGGGAGAGAAAGTCGGCTCACCCAAGCTGTCTCACTCACTATGAACCACCGTAGTATGTAGTTGTTTCTGTTATATCAGTACCTGCTAGAATAAAGCTAAAAGAATGGAGACAACTACAATCAGTGACCATTTCGTCACGACAAGACGTGACCACTCAAGCCGACATTCTGTATTTAGATATTTAAAATTAAAATCCAGCTCACGTATTTGAAATTTCCAGTTTATGAGTAGAGGAATACTGCAGTTTAAAGCTTTATGATCAATTGATGAAGGATACCAAAGTGTCCCAAAATATATCAAGTAAAAGATTTACGAATCACACAAAAAAATGGTCACTTCTTTGTGCCATTCTACTTGTACTGTTACTTATTAAAGGCCTTATATTGTCGCCGGTTGGCGCTGGTGTCGACAATTTATTAATGTTATTCAATTACTGACACAAGCACACATACATAATGTCTTTGCCGTAATTGAAGAATCAGTCTTGTTCGTGCTCTCCCGCCGCTTATCTCTACTTTCTATGAGCTACGTCCTACAAGCTTAATTACTGCTCAGCCCGCCAAACATGGTCACATCCGTTTGACTTTCTTGTAGTCATAAATAAGTGCGGTGCCCGCATCTACTACAGAACACAGCACACCATCACATGTATAGTTGAAATGCATACGTCGAAGTAGTAGTTGTAGTTGTCGTTGTCGTTGTTGTCGTGGTCG
>NIUQ01004919.1:0-12231 GCA_002796945.1 Plectus sambesii
TTGAACGACGCTGCGGCGTGGCGGATAAACCGGCCAGAGCGCCTCCCAATTCCTCGCTGGCCGCTGGCGCGTCTATCCCATCGCCCACGCTACATCCATCCATCCATCCATTCAACGGCGTTCGCATATTTTCCCCCACGCTCGTTCGGAATCGGTGTGAAAGCGCTGCTGCGGTCTGAATGTCGCGCAAAGTGAGACGAATCACACCTGGACTAGTTGCATCTGAATCTACAATTTTTAGATCGAATCGCCGAATGATGCTCTGCTTCACCGTTCCGCTATCTCTGGGGATATCCTCGCTCTTCAGCGAGTGCTCGATAGTGGGCGAGTCCACGTCGACTGTTGCGACCAGGTGCTTATGAGTTGTGCTCTGTTTATTCTTCCGAAACATCCAGTCTTACTCCGCCTTTTCAACATGGCATTTTGCTTTCTCAGTTATTTGCTTGTGTAAGGAAGAACATATCAGTGCAGCAAACCTCTGCATAGAATGTGAGTAAAATTTGACTAAAAGAAGCAATGTCATGCTTAAAGGAAAGCTGTAGTCACTTTTAGCTCACAGAAAGGAATGTTTCGTAGTTTTTTATTAATTACGTATGACAAAATTGCTGACCGCTACATTTTTTATTATATAATATAAATATTAACGGATATGATTCGCAGTCACCGTTTCACACGCAACCAAAAGCATACAATAAGTTTCCCACAAGTAGGAGTTGCTGAAGTTTTCCGTGGAAATGCTGAATGACGGGTGTTTCAAGATCTTTCATCATAATTCTTCATCGTTCCATTCAATTGCGTCAACACTGCAATCAAATTCATCAAACTAGCGTTCTAACTAAATGCAAAGATGGCAATTTTTAATGTAATGATGACGAATCATGATGAAACCCTCTGTATTTTTTAAGTATAAACACGAGTTTACTTTCTGAATCTCCTTTCATGAACAATTTCAGGACGGAACGACGCCGCTGATGCTGGCCGCTTCAAATGGCCATTTGGAGTGCGTAAGAGCGTTGCTGGAAGACGGCGCCGATGTGAAAGCTCAGCGAAATGTCCGTCTTTCCTGAAAAACATTCTTCCTGAATCACGTTCAATTAGCCTGCAGTTTTTTGCAGACAGGAACGCATGCGCTCTTTTTCGCGGTGCAAAACGGTCACGACGACATCGCATCGTTGCTGGTCGAAGCCGGGGCACCGATCGATTTGGAAAGCCATGTAAATTGTACATTTTAAAGGGACACTGTGGTCACGTCTATTCGATAATAATCTACTATATATTGTTTTCAGCTATTTATAACAAGCTAGCTGCGAAACATGTTTAAATTGCAATTAACTTTTCGGTAAACCGCTTGTCGTAGATAACTGAAAACTATGTGGTAGATCACTTTTAGCTCGAGGTGACAGCAGTTTTCCCTTTAATGAAAGAAATGTTAATGAAATTGTTTAGGACGGAGGCACGCCGCTATTTTCGGCGGCGCAGTGTGGCCATTTGGGTCTGGCCGAGTTGCTCATCTCCAAGGGAGCGCAGGTGGAGAAGACGATGAAAGATGGCGCCTCCCCCTTGTTCGTCGCCGCTCAGAATGGCCATTTGGCCATTATCAAGTTGCTCCTTGACAAAGGCGTTCAGATCGATCGACCACGAAATACGGTACTTGTCTTTTTCTTTCTCTAGCTTATTTCTTGTCCTGCTGTTTTGGCATGACATTGTTTGCCCTGCATCTTGATGTATTCGTATTTCGTTCTCAATCCTTTTTCCTGCCCCTTAATTATGCAGTAAAACGCGGATATTAGAGAATGCAGGGGGGGGGGGGGGCTCGGAATGTTTTCTTGTACACGGATCTCTTTAACGTTGTGCAGGGGAATTATAAATTTTTTTTATACCCGGGTTCAGCTACACTGAAAGACTGAATCATTTTTAGGAATTTTCTTGAAGAACTGACCAAAAGTGAACGTTAAAAATATTCACGACATATCAACGGCTTCGCTCGGCAAAGCAATCTTTCATCGGCCGTCCCATTAGAATTCCACGAGGGTTTCTGAATTCCATTGATATTCCCATATGCGAATACATTGTAAGCAGCCAAAGCATAGCACATACATGACAAACACGTTGGCGAATAGTTGTATATTTATTAAGATGAATAATTTTCGAAATGTCTCTGTCTTCCAATAATTTATTCTCGAACATTCCAGGACGGAGCGAGCCCATTATGGATAGCATGTCAAACTGGATTCACAAAGGTCGTTCGCGAACTGATCAGACGAGGGGCGGACCCCGACCGAGCGAAGGACGACGGAGCAACGCCGCTGTTCAAAGCGTCGCACAAGGGACACCTCGATGTTGTCGAGGAGTTGCTGCTGCATCGACCCCGGCTCGGACTGTTGCAGGTTTGTGCTTTATCTCCTATCCGTTCCACACTATTGTATTTCTAGTTTTCCCCCAGGCGTTAAGGGCCGGTATCGGTACTGTTGGGGCTCAACGGGGGGGGCTAATTCAGTAGTCTATTTCCTCACAATGCACTAATGCGAGAGATCGGTCGAAATATAACCGTTCGGCGGGCGAACAACAAACAAAATAACTGATCAAATGAATCGCTGTCGATCACTGTGCAATTCAGTCGATTGCAGTCAATTGAAGTCAAATGCACAGTGCGAAAACACACTATATTCTCCTTTAAGTTAGTCGTTTCTTGGTAATTACTAGCGCAAATTGATAGAAAGAAGGGCTATCGTCTTTCGCAGCAGTTTGCCTTGTTCAATCAAAGTTTTCCTGTTACTGACCGGTGTATTGTGACTATAGTGTGATCACTGAGTAATCATTATGTGTCATTTCAGAACGGCGAGTCGGCACTTCACGCTGCGAGCCTCTTTGGTCATTTATCCGTCGTCAAGGCTCTAGTACAACGCGGCGCCGTGACGACTCTTTGCAACAAGGTTCGAGAAGCATTACCTTAATTGTTCGCGCGTTGATTTCCTGATGTAGGCTGTGAGACAATCTCATACATCCCATAATTTAATTAATCAAATGAGAATTTAGTCCAAATCATAGTTATTGGACGTTTGCCAGCGCGCTTGGCGTTGATCAAAATGCTGATCATGTTATACGGGTTACGCGCACCTGTGCCGCGAGTTGTAATATGGCGTTTGGAAAGGGGGTTTTGCTCAGAATTTGGAATTACGTACAATTAAGAAAGATCAACTGAGCTTTATATTATTGTTTAAATGCATTTGTATAAGGGACTCAAATGGAACATTCTAGAAGGCATATAACGGTATGCAGTATTCTCGATATTCCGAAACATTCTAGATATGTTATCATCTATGTTTCGTGAAGCGCTCGCCGCGACATAAAACATATCACTGGGACACTCCTGTAGAATAGGATCCTAAAATCACTCAGCGCAATGATTTATCGTAAATTCATCCTTGTCCGCATCGAAATGGCTCACTTTGGGACCCTGTTCTACAGAAGAGCCATTACTTATTGCTGTCAACATGCGAATGAACGTTTTGTAATGATATTCTTCAGAGTGGCGAAACTCCAATCGATCTCGCTCGTCAAATGGGCTACGACCACATCGTCGACTTCTTGGTAGCGCACAAAGGCCCAAGAGGGCAAGGGGAAAGTAATCGCTTCTAGTCCAAGGCTTGTTCACGGATGAAATTGCTGTTGTTCTCTGGGAATTGCTTGAGCACGAAACTCGAGTGATGTGTTAGTCGCATAATATAAAGGTACTCTCGCCTGCTTGTGGTGCATTTGTTCTGTTTTGTTAGCACGCACCGGTCGGCTTCACACGTTGTGATCGCATTCGCTTCAGGTGTCTGTGTTCATGGGCTGCTTGTACGAAATATATTCTGCTCAGTAAAGTTTTAACAAAACTTTGTTGCTACTGATTCCAAGACTTTAGGCGTTGAGGAACAAAGCACTAAGAGCATGCAGTTTCGCTGTTAAAAGTTGTCGTGATGGGATTCGACAGTTTTCGTCGATGCATCGACTATTTTCATCTTCATCTCCCCCTCCCCTCCCCTCCCGCGTCGACATCCGATTCAACCGACGTAAACTCCACGTTTCTTGAAAGCTCTAGCTTTGGTCGCCCTGCCAAAGCCAAAACAGAGCAAAGCCTTTTCAAAACATGAGCCTACAATAATTAATTCTCTAGACTTCAATTGAATTTGTTCAATTCTGCAATGTGCGTATCTTTATTCCTTACTCTGTATGATAATAGTGATAATCAATTTCGATAACCCTGTTCAATAAAGTAAATAATATGATTCTTCAGAGTGATGGTTTCGTTGATGGATCATCGCAGAGCTCAAAATTCTCTACTGTCGGTACGAGCTTCGTCCAGAATGCAATGGATTGCTGATGATATCCTACGCGTATTTCGGGTTGCTCTTTGATCACGAGGGTATTAGATTGATTTCCACTGACTGCTGGCCATTTCAGTTCGTTCTGCGGTAGATTTGGATCTCTGAAATAGTCGCTAACTCTCATTGAGGTGTCGAAAACACTTCAACGATTCAAGACACCTGAGCGAAACTTGAAAATTTACGATTACCAAAAATGCACCATCGGTTCTTTAGCTTCAGGTTGCAAAATCCGCAAGTTTTTGAAATATGTTAGAGGCCGAACTGTTTTAACTATTTCTACAGTCATATTCGCTCCGTTCGTTAATTGAGATCGTTAATTTTTAACGAAATAAGAAATCTTTTGCTGCTAATTATACCGGGTTGGCTTGTTTCTAATCTATAATGGTAGTAAAGGTTCGAGCGCTAGTATAAAAAACCATTTCCGATAGTAGGAAAACCTTCCCAATCACTGGTCTATTATCCTACTATAACACGTCAAAAGTACACATACTTCGTTTTGGCAAACTGAGCCCACATCGCAGTCACTTTTTTCATCAAACTTTCATCAATGTCGTCGTATTGAAACGATGCGTAAACGGGCTCTCCAAAGAAGTACAACAGCTCCACGCCGTGTGTCGGGACTATAAAAATGCCTATTTAGTTAATGAAAGCGCGCCAGTCTAACTTCTTAATCTCGTCCCCGGCGAGAAAGAGGCAGGATTTGCATAGTCGAACGAATAACTATGAACGGTCCAATTGTTTTGCAGCATATCTTGAACATCGCGGTATGTCGGCACAACTTGTAGAAAGTCACCCATCATCTGCAACTATTTTTCATCCTTAATATGGTCTGCTTCACTACCTGCGAGTATTTTAGAAGGAGGTAAGTAGAATTGTGTGTGTCCCCATCCGTCAGGTATTGATGCTTGGCGAGTTCGTGAAGAAGTTCAGCATTCTTGTAACTCTCCTTTGGCAGAGAGCTGTTTAGGAAGACATCAAATGTCTCCATGCTGATTTTGTCGGTAACGCCGAATTTATGCAGCGGTGCCAACATAATTACTGAACGCGTGAAAACGTTTTAAACTCATTTTGCCAATATTCACCCTTACCGAACGTGATCCCTTCCACTTCAGCCATTCCAGTGATTACACTCTTCTTTGGTGCATTTTGTCGCATAATCGTGACTGGGTGCGGCAGAAAGTCGCCGTCGATCACGGGCGTAAATCTAAAGAAACTCAGTCGATTATAATCTTGACCGAGTTTCATCAAGGCGCTCGTGATGTCCGCATTTGACTTGTTATGTAGACATTCAATCATCGCTTCAGAAGGACTCGTTACACAGTCGAGTTGTGCGGCTAGTTCTTTGGTGTGTTCAGCGACACTCGGATTCATTGCCCAGATGGCCGAAGCCGTACCCGCCATGGGTATGGCTCGGTCAAATAAATCTGTGAAGAAACTATTAACATTGCAAGCGGTAAATCACGAGCCTACTTTGAGAATGTGGTGATAAGGTGAGAAAATCAGTGCTCGCCCCACCCGCACTGATGCCAAAGACGGTAACTCGACTGCTGTCACCGTTGAACTGGCCGATGGTGTCATGTATCCATTCGAGAGCTTTAGTTTGATCCCACAGCCCTAGATTGCCGGGACAGACGTCGTCGCCGGTTGAGAGAAAGCCCCACAGGCCGAGACGGTAATTGATCGTGACAACGATGACTCCTTCGGCAACCAGTCCTTTTGCCAAGCCCCTGTACCCGTACTCGACGCTCGATCCGAGGTAAAACGCGCCTCCATAAATCCACATCATGACGGGAAAGCCGGATGGATCGGGCGGGGCCCAGGCGGGAGTGATGACGTTGAGAAATAGGCAGTCTTCGTCGATTTTCGTTGCGTTAAGCGACGGAAAAAACACTGGCTGCATGCAGACGTTGCCAAAGCTTTTCGCTGATCGGATACCTTCCCACCGATCGGGCGATTGAGGCTTTTTGAAGCGCAGATCACCAATTGGCGGTTTCGCATATGGAATGCCAAGAAAGGCATCCACTTTACGCCCCTCTGTCGATTCGACTCGCTCTCCCTCTAACTCTCCATACTTCGTCTTGACCATCGGCGACTCGCGGGCAGTTAAATTGCCGCATACTACAGTGAGAAGGAATGGAATTGCATAAAGAAGACGGGGCATTATTCTGGACGCCTTTCGTGTCGATCAAAGTTCAAAGCTGTTACAGACAGAGTTATTGGGGCGCGTATGCAATAACGCCGGTATATATGGGCGCCGGCGCTGTATAAACTAGTCGAATTCCATCCGAGATGCATTATGACTCAATTTTCATTGCTCTGTTTATTTTGGTCCTTTCTTTTTGAAACCTAATATGACTCGCAGAAAACCACACCGTAGGGAATATCGGCGTCCTTTGACGAAATAAACTTGCACAGAAATCGTTGAAACAAAGCTGATGAGTATTGCAAGAAAAGCATCCCTTTTGAGGCAATGCAATTTGCTGCATGTGCTGATTCGTTTATCATATGCACAGATAAATATTTGCATCCACAGAAAGTAGGAAGTATAACGATCATTGGAGTTGTTTGTTTAGAGTGCGGTCTCGCAACAGGGCGTTCTGGTGGGAGAGCGTGCGTTGGCCTTGGTGTAAGAGCGATCCGACTTCCTTCGCGTCTCGTCCGGTGGAAAAATCGCCACCATTTTTGTGCGTTGTCCATTCGAATTCTGTGACGGCCTTGCGCCATTCATCAGGCACTGTAGTGGTCGTTGTTCGTCCTTGCAGCGTGCGCGTCGGCGCCTTGCCGATTTCGAACTAGTGCTCATCTTTTGCACTTTTGCACTCTCGGCGCGCATAGCCGCCGACGTCGACGGCATCGTCATGTCTAGACGTCACTACCTGTGGCTTTTATTGTTTTGCGCCTTGCTCGCTGTACTTTTGTGGTCGCGGTCTCGAAATGTGCCCTTTTCGGAGATGGCGTCCAGTTTTCGTGCTATTAAAATGGGAAGCGAATGTTCCGAATGGCGACATTGGATGAAGAAATATCGGCAATGCTTGGTCGATATTCTGGAGTCGTCGCCGAAGCGGCGCGTCTGGAGCGAACTGAACGCGCGAGTCAATACTTGCCAAAGACAACTTCCAGTGAAGTTCGCCCTAAAGCCATTTACTAATCGCGACGAGACCAAGCTCGCGATTGTGCCTGTGAATCGCTCGGTGCGCGACGAGAACTGCACGCTCGTCACTCTGGGAATAGGCGGAGACATCAGAGCCGAATCGAGGCTTAAATCCGTCTATCCAAATTGTCGCTTTTTCGGCGCCGATCCACTGCGATTGTACAACGACGTGTATGACAAAATTGGCAAATATTTCGAGACCGCTGTGGGAAGCAGCAACGGCTTCGTCGATGCTCAGGTGAAATTCGGCCCTCGAATGTCCGATTACGCCAAGAGGACAGTGTCTCAAGTTGATTTGACGTCATTTCTGCGTCGGTCGGTCGACGTGTCAACGATAGATCATTTGTGGATCGATAACGAGGGCGCGGAGTACGGCCTGATGAGCTATTTTCACAGAAATGGTTCGTTAGCGAACAACGGCATTACGGTCTGTCAGCTGAATGTCGAGTTCCACGGTCCGATTCAGAACTACAACTCCAGCAACGAAGAGTTTGCTGCTATCATCCTCAATCTGTTGACCGTGAGCGACTTTGTTCCTATTTATGTCTCTCGTCCATTAACACACATACGATCATTCTTTTTCAATGTCGAGAACTCTTATTGTGTTGCCAAGTTTATAAGTGGATGGTGCTCTGCGACATGAGCCCATTCTTCGTGATTCGAATCAGTGGCCAGTTGCGTTTGTTTCGTTCACGCGGCGAACAACATTTACTTTCAAGGGGTCATTTATGCTTGCGAACACGTAGCGTCGTTTTGCGCGTGAGCGCATGAATACGTGAGTACGCGAAAAAAATACATGAAAAATGACGCCTCGTTACTTTGTGTGCCGAGTAATGAGCCCTCGAGTCGTGCCTAAACTTCGTCATAGCCTGTAGCGGATAGTTTTGACGGAAATGATTCTGATCGAATGTCGAGATAATAAGAATGGTTTCCGTCAAACNAAGGCGGATGGCAGCTTAGTCAAAAGAACGGCTCGTCTCGACTGAAAACATGCAAAATAAATTAGTTTGCATTAGACGGCCACGTAGGATGTTGGTGCACGCAAACGATAGGCTGTTGTCAGTCATCAACTGGAGCAGTATGCATTTTTCATTCGGTGCCGATGACCGCCAAGGACGCGGCAGTCGGCTCGCCGGCCGCAAATGGACTGGGCCGCTCGCCGTGATTCGCCGGTTAGCTCAGCGGGGTTGACGTCACTCGGCGACCATCTCTCTGTCCAGAGGCGTCACACACTGATGTCGATGAAGCTCGGTGCTAGGCCGCTGCCGCTGCCGCGTGATGCTTAATTAAAGGCAGCAGTCAGATGAATGGCTCTGTTTCAATTGCCATCCATCTATTCGTTGTTTATCGTGTGCCCTGCCCGTGCTAGCATTCGCTGTAGTTAAACATTCCCTGATGCGCGCCATTTGCCGTCGTGTGTGACCGCATCGGTGATCGGAAAGGAAGTGGAAATTGCGACCACGTCCTTGGTGACGGCCATACTTTGGGCGCAATGGTGCGCGCATGAAGGCTATAAGCGGCGGTGTGTTTGCCAGCAGCAGCAGAGGCGCTTTGTCAAATGACCATTCGGCGAGGGAGGGGGTTGACAGAGGTGTCGCCCGGCTACGTGAGCGGTCGATGGGCCGTGTGCGATCGGCAACGGGAGCGGCTCGGTGTCGCTCGCGTCTGTTTTTCGAATGAGATCGCGTTCATGCGGCTCGTTACCGACTAAGGTGCGGCCAACGCACGCTCATTCGGCGCGCTCAGCAGAAGAGGGTGTCGGGCGTCTTGGCCTCGCACCTCGTACACGCCTCCTCATTCCGCTCACGAAATGAACCCGTGCCTCCACTGCCAACCGACTGGTTGGCCGTCCTCTGTCCTCAAGGCGCAAGCGCGCATACGTGTGCTTCTGGCGAGATAGGCGCGTCGTCGTCGCAACGATTCATTGCTGTGTTGTTTTAGCGACTCGAAGCGCCGCTATTTCAGTTCCACTTTTTCGCCGAGCGACTACGGAAGGAGGCGAAGAAGGAAGGATAGGAGAGCAGCCATCTACAAACGACTGAAGTCGGACAATGGGAGCCGACACCGGCGCTACAAACTTGGGAGTAAGCGTATTTTTCGTCAGCGGCGATTTGTGGAAGTCGGGAGGAAAACGGCAATCAGTGCGAGGCAATCAGATGTCCTGACATGGTTAGGGTGTGGCGGGGCGTAGAAGGGAGAAAGCGACAGCGATCAGAGGTGATCCAATTGTGCGTCGAGCGACGAGGCGATGACAATGGACGATGGCTAATGGGCTGAGAAGAACAGCAGTGTACACACATGGTGGTGTCGGTTATCGGTCGACGGACGAGCTGCGGCGGCACTCGACAAAGATGTGCGTCGCCCTCGTTCTCGTGCTCAACAACTTCTACCTCCTCTACGACTCGCTCGTCGACTACTGCGAGCACATCACCGGAGCGCTGCTGCTCTTCGCTACTGTCGCTATCATCTTTGTGCCCGTCATAGCCACCCTAACGGCCGATGAAGTACGTGGTTTCTGTCGGACGGCGCCGCCGGGACATCGCAACGGAGTCGTTAATTAGAAATTGGTCATCTTCATCGATGTAGCTCAAGGAGGAAAATGAATTTTTGCGCTGTGTCGCGGTCCGCCTCCCACTCCTCTTTTCTGATAGTGCTGCGCGCATTTGTTTCAATCGTAAAAGCGCACATTGTTTGTTTGTCGTCGGTTTTATAGTTCTTCTCCATATTTCAACTGAATGCCGACTTGGTGTGGGAGTGAATTTATTCACTGTAGTAAAACAAATGATAACTAAAGGTTTGAATTAAGCGCTCCATCTGATTGCCGTTGTCGATAAATTATGGCGTTCCTTAATCGAAACCTAACTACGCTGGGTCGAGTTGCTTTTATCGACAATTTGCAGGACAATGACGAGCGTCATTTTGTGGCGATTATCGTTCTGTTCGCCGGTGTCGTGGGCGGACTCGCCGTCGTCATCATCTTTGTGTTCTTCTGCAAATCCTGCTTTCGAAAGCGTCCACCACTCACAACGTGCGTCGCTTTTATTTATGATTGATGAGTAGTAAGTGAGGCGTTTTAGGACGCGAGATCCCGATCACAAGCGCGAGCATCAACGCAACATCGGCGCCACTAACCACAAGCCGCTGCCCCTTCCCCCAGGCTTTCACTTGACACCCGACGGGCCAGTACCCACCAAACTCAATCGCTACATGCCGCAGCCGTCTCAACACCCCGACAACAACAAGTCAGTTGTGGCAATACACGCGCGCGTCAGTGCTAGTTTTACTGTCGATGCCGCTAGTGGGATCGATTCTCTCCTGAAAAATCGCCAGCAAACAGAGTTGGGTTGCAGTGGCATTGTCATGATGTTATTGCAAAGCTATTACAAAGCTATTGCAATTGCAGCATTAAAAAATTGCAAGCGTAGCGATTGATCAGAAAACGGGAAATTACCGGAATGTGATCAATCGTATAAAACTGAAATCAGCCTCTTTATAGGTTCGTGGCCAGAAAATGGCTTCCCCAGACGCTTTTTGCCAGCCCCTATACTGTAGGTTGGTCTCAAACGCCAATATGTACGCTCACTGAATATGCCGAATCAAAGTCCACTGCTTTCTTAAAATGACTGGAATGCAATGAAAAGAGCCTTTTAGCACAGGGGCTATTTCAATTCAATTCAATTCAATTCTTTTACTCTTCCACACCATACATAGGAATACAAGATAAAATAACGGCATACAAAGATAAAATAACGGCATACAAAAATAAAAAGTACAATAAGGATGAACATAAAATATATGGAAGAGAAGGGAAGGCGGCGCTCGTAATCGGCGACTGACGACATCCCTGATATTAGTATTAGGTTCTATCAGTATCGGCTGATAGGGAGATTTTAAGGATAGTTACGAACTGTATCATAGCTTGTATAGCTTTCAATAAACGGCATAAGGTTAACAGGTTTTTGATCTTTCACCTCGTTATTTAGATATTTCTTAAACTTTTTTGGATTTCCTGTTGCTCTGATTTCAGCATCGAGACTATTCCATGGGTTTACTATTCTGTTACTAAAGAAGTGTAATTTTGTTCCAGTACGATTATGTTTTACAGCCAGCCTCATGGCCATAGTTGGTTCGATGGTTTTGATATATTTATTGGTACCTCTAATTCTCGGTCCTTCATAATTCATAGAGGATTGTATGTGAAAGGGAAGAAATTGAGCCTTTTAGCACAGGGGCTATTTGCAGACTAAGGACGTCTATAGGGGTTGCTTTCCGTCTCTGAACCTCTAGGAGGCGTTTTGAGTATTTATAGTGGTCAAATTAAACCTATTTTGATCAATCAGTGCGCTTGCAACTTTGCATTGCAACAGCTCGATGAAACAGAGAGGCCTCGGCATGTGCGAGAGCAAAACAAGATAACCTTGCAGGGGCCAACTGTTAGTCGAAAATACATCAAATGTTAAATTAAGCTCAACTGAATGCAATTGAAACTCTGAACGCTCCAAGTGTAGCGTGTAGAACGGATAGGCATCGATCGCTTTCCCGCTGCGGACCTTCTGGGTGTCGCTTCTCCGTTGCGCCGCCTTTTCCCTCGCTGTCATTGAACTTCCATGTGACAGCTGCGCGTGTTTACCAAAGCCGCTCTGTTACGCTCATCTCGCTCAGCTCGAAATAAATTATGTATTCTCATCGAGCAACTGTTTCCAGCGTCAA
>NIUQ01004920.1:0-12187 GCA_002796945.1 Plectus sambesii
CTCATCGGATTTAGTCTTCGTGGGCTTCTTTGTGGTGACATCGACCGGCGCCTCTGTCGTACTGCTTGTTGCAGTTTTGGTTGTCGTCGCAGAGGACGTAGTGGCCGCGCTTACAGTTGTTGTGGCAGACGATGGGGTTGTCGCGCTCGTAGTTGTCGTTGTAGCTGTTGACGTACCCTCCAGCGCTGTCGGTGTTGCCCAGTAGTGCGTCATCAGGCAGCGGTCATCGCCGCGTTTGATGCGCATGTAGCCGTTCTCTCCCCAGTCGGGGCCCCAGCTAAATATCTTGTTAGTTACGATTTGCGGAGAATGCGCCGTCATAATGGTACTTCAATACGGCACGTCGACGATACGCCACAAAATTCCTTACATGTAACTACAGATCGCCACTTAATTATCAGTAATATGATTTGACATTTTTTCAATTAATTTTTTGATTATGCGTAGTAAGTGACCAAGAGAAAAAGAAAAATTCACTCACGAATTCTGAATGATCCAGTATTCGTCTGTGTATCCGACGAGAACGACCGCATGGTTGATGGTATCGCCGCATGCCGCGTCATATACTCCTGAAATTTATTATCAAACAGTTTGCTCGAAATAAGTGTACAATGCAGCTCTCTCTTTGCTAAAAAGGTGGTCATGCCGAAACTCTGGACAGAATTTTTTCAAGATAGCCAGCTTCTCTGGCAAAAATAATACAACCAGATAAAGTACAATGTAATATTGTTCAAGGTCTGCTCAGAATTTGCTAAAATAGATCAGCAATTGATCCGTCATTTTTCAAGTGACGATAAGCCACGACCTGAGTCCACCTCTGTCAATTTTTGCTGCGGCCAGTGCAGAAAATCGTGCTTCAGATTTCGTTAATTACGATTAATTAGATGTGAAAGAAGAGTGTCAAGAGTTCGAAGTATTGATATATAACACAACTGGAACAATTTCTTCACATTGCCATTACACCAAGCAATTCGCCAGACCCATAAGCTAGGAACGTTTCATACCAGATTCGTACAGGAAGAAATCATCGCTAACGGCGATTCCAACGGCGACGGGCTGTTTGGATAGGCGGGCGACCATGTCGATTTCGAGCTGGGCGGTTGTTTTTGTAGCGCTAGGCGTTACGTATCCCATGTCGAAAGAGCTAATTTTTGGACTAACTAAGCTCAGAGTCGACTGGCAGACGGCAATAGTCTGAAAAATAGATTACGGTAACTAAAGCGATAAGCGACTTAATGTAAGCACGGAGCAATTAATAACTTGACTGGGAGCGCCGTAAGCGACTGGCGCATTGATCATGGCTCTTTACGCACGATCTACCCTAATTCCTTACTATTCATCTATAAAACTGTCTCTTACTAATTTTCAGTCATATACATCAGTGATTGCAATCACTCCAATTTAACAACTGCGGATGTCAATGTATTATAAATAAGGTAACGATCAAGGAGCAAATAGTGTTTGAAGTTAGTCACGGAAGAAAGCATGCCATCTACAGTATTTTTGAGGAGTTTTCAATCAAAAAGAGATGCATTCGTATAAGCGCTAGTCAGAAATGCTATAAATTTATCTTCAATCAACTATTCAATCGAAAACAAAGCATTGCCTGGCCAATGAATGGATATAATAGTTCCGTTGTTTGTCCCTGCTTTTTCAGGTACTCGGCGGCAATTTGAAAGTATCCACCGTCGCAGCCGTCATTGGCGACGCCGTAGGTTGGACTGATTGCTTTGTCGCATTCAAGAAATTGTTGAACGGAAAGCTGATCAGTCGCATTTTGCTGCATTTTGCGATAGGCTTGGACGACAGCGGTCTGTAAAGGATCATATGTTTTTCAGCTCGGTAGAGTGCTATGTGAAGTAAAATTGATCTCTGCTTGCTTATCTTATGATATTATCTCATGCATTCGACCACTTAGCATACTTTTTGCGAAACTAAATACTGTTTTCATCAGATATTATGAAAACAGACAACTTTAGTGATACTTGATGTTCTAATTTTATGGACAAATGATTAATAATTAGCCTCTTGGCGGGCAATCAGAAAAGATCATTAGTAGAAGCTCGATTGGTACACTTCAAATATTCTCAGATCATTTTACGTAAATTCGACTAATGCCTTTCTGTGGGGTTTACTGGGATCGACATTTTTGAGATGGTTAGCCACATATGCTGGATACGAATTTTCATACCCTCGGTTGCCCGCAGCTGGTGACTAATTAAAATATTGTTAGTAAACATGGACGATATATTAAGAGAGCGATGAATGATTCGAGGTGGGGCGAAGAATGATTGAAAAAAAGTATGCCTACACATACGGATCAGATGAACAAAAAGAAAATTTGGCTTTATGCTCACTATTAAGAAAGCTTAATTCTTTCATTCATTTAGTTTCTGATAAAATTAAATACATTAAAAATCATGTGTTCTTGAATTACCATAGCAAAGGCCCAACAGCCTCCACACGTTCCCTGATCCCGGACCGGTCCCATGTACGAGGTCCAATTTTGGGCCGTTGGAGTTTGCTCAGCTGCTCGCTTGCGTCTCCTTCCGAGTAAGCCACTGTTAGCCTGCTGTTCTGTATTGAGAGCTTGTGACGGAAACTTCAAACCCAGCAGATGCTTGCGTTCGTCTTGCGTCTGAATAAACATGTGTAATCATTTGGTTCGACGAGTTCTGCAACTTGGGGCAAAATTGCCTTCTCACTTTAGGACATAACTGATATAAAGAGGCCTTTGATCAAAAGTGAAGGTGAAAAAACTCTAAAGTGGGGATTGATCGGGTCCTGGGGAGGCCATTGGGTGTTTGGGAGGCGCGCTCCTCCCCCTAGGTTCAGTCCCCATTCTGTTTGATGCCTCCACGAAAAAGTTCATCATAGCCTCACAGCACTCAGGCACAGTAATAATTCTAAGAACAGATATTAACAAATAATAAGGGTTCCCTTGAAAACATAAAACATATTTACACTCCATCTGCCGGATTGCAAAGCTGTAAATCTGTTTCAAGGGCGCGCGCTCCTCAGACCCCTCACTGCCATCGCTGAGTTAAGCTGTCCTTGAGATATGGCGCATCTCGATCAGCCCTCGAAATGCTTATTTCTCAGGGATTCCCTGCCACTGCTAAGTTTGAAGGTGAGCCGAGCGCTAACAGACATGCTGCTCGGCGCCTATCGTTTTAGCTTAATATGTCTTCACCGCAGGCTCTTACCCTTTCGGTGTTTAGGAGTTTTGACGGTTTTAAAATCTCACCCAGATGGCAAATCGATTTGTATCCATCTTCCACTTGCAATAGCCCTTCTCATACTGTTGATTGTGTTGCACTACTTCCACAGAGTTATTGGCATATATCTTTTGACGGAGTATACCCTCTGTGCCATTATACGAATAGTCTTTCCCTAAAATATGAAATATCTCGAGACATTTCTGGAAAAATTTGCAATAAACGCTACCGTATTTCGTCGTATATGCTTGCCAATAGGGATCACTGTCGGACATCTCTTTATATGTTTCACTCGAAGTCTTGGGGGCGGGCTCTCCTAAAATGAACACTTTTCTTCGAATCAAAAATTTGCTCTTCGTGTTTAAGCAGATATTTGACAAATCGCGATAATTATGGAAAGGAAGATGGATGCTGTATTACTAACTAAAAGACGCTGAAAACTGAATCAGAAGATTAGAGGAGTTGATGGTTAAACGATTTAGATATCTGGTTCTTTCAGAATTTGACTTCAGGGCCTGTTTCAGCAAACTATTGCGAAATAGCGAAACTGAGAACGCGGCGATTGATCATTTTTCGGACATTTTCAGTTACTTTCGGTTTTTCAATCATCATGAGTTTCCACAATTATAGACTTGCAGAAAGTTTTATGATATTAGATCCAGAAAAAAGACAGCACTATCTTAATTGAACCGTTGATCACCTGATGCATTCCACTGATAAGCCATACTAATACATGAAAATAAATTACATCTGCTGTAAGATAGTATTGTTTAAAAATTCACAATAGTATTCATCTCACCACATAATGCACAAGTTTTCCGGCAGAAACGACCCACTTTGTCGCTGCTTTTATCGATGTAGTCGGCATCTTCGGGGAAGATATTTAAAGAAGATGCGACCATAGCACACTTGGCGGCTATTGTACCTTCACCCGCGTACATTAGCTTTGTAAAACAAGGCTCGGGGTACGTATCCTTGCAATCCGGATCTGAAATTAATATTTCACCGCAATCGATTAGTGATGAGGGTTGTTGAAAGTTAAAACTTCAGATGGTTTGCGTGCTTGAAATTTAATAGTTATCCAGAAAAATGGTGACTTTGTAGTGGAAGCCGTTTTATTGCAGCAGGAACTCCGATGTCACCTTGGCTACCGTAGATGATGCGCCAGTCAGTTTAACCCCGCGCAATTCCAGGACCATTTACTTATGACTTTAGTATTGATGGGATAGAATCGTTTGCATGCGTGAAAAATACAAGCAAGAGTGCCATAAAAGCTCACGACTAAACGCCTTATTTGACTCACGGTAAAGCAAGTAAGTACTCGGTCATCTTTCGCGCTGTCTCTTTTTAGTCTTTCACTTTCACAAACTGCAACAGTCACATTCTGTCATTGACTATGCTAAACTGTACTGTGCGTCGAAAACAGCAAATACAATAGATTTCTTAACTTAGTATAAATTCGTCTCCTCTTAAATTAGAAAGAGCAGATGCAAAAAATTTACGAAAAAATGAGCAAACTTTGCAGTCTAGGGAAGGATAAAAGAAACGCGTTTCTTGACTACCTTGAGCGAGGCAGCAAGCCGGCTGGGGTGCATCCGGAGGAGAGATACATTTATAATCTCTGGGACACGACGTCGCCTCTGAGAGTGAACACTGGAGTGGGCCTCCGCCCGGACCTTTTAGCGGCTCGCGCCATTGACAAGGGTTTGGTGGCGGAGGTGGCGGTAATGGCGCTGGTGGAGCAGGAGCTGGTGCAGGGTCTGAAAACTTTTGCATCGGACAGACTTTGATTCCCGCAGCAGCCATAAAATCTATATCACAGTCGCTGACCAAAGGAAAACGTCACGGCTGCTTGGCTGCTTCTTGTCAATTACTGTCACAGTATTCAGAAAGCGAGCTAATTTGAAAAATGTCGCATTATTGCTACTGCGGTTGATTATCTAGCGTTTGGTAATAGTGTAGCGTTCAAACTCCCGCTTCTGCAGGACCTCGGCGGGACGGCATTATTGATATTTGTTAAACTCCTGGGGCAGTCTTCACTAATGTCAAGATAGTTAATTCAAGTTTGAAGACTATTATGCATTCAAGTAAGTATGTAGATATCTATTTTCTAGTATATTCACGCTTTATTCATAGCGACCCACAATTTTGGGATTGCAAGAGAATATTTAACTTGAAAAAGATGGAGATCAAAGATGAACGAGGAACGAGGTGCGCACCTTTCCCCAGATACATCGTTAATACCCCTCTCACGCGTCAACCTGTGCCCACCTCTGGTGGTTTCGGACCCCAATGCTTTGATTAATTAGCCACCGACTACGACACAGAGTCAAAATTTTAGTTCGCAAAAAACCTTCGCTAAACAAATTTGTCCCATATCTGTTTGAATGAGGATACCTTCCCATTCAAAGAGGATATTTTCCATACTGATGTGACTTGGAAAACGTCCTCTTTAGTGTGGAAAGTGTTTCTATTAATGTGAAAATGGGTTAATTGTTCTGTTTATCGAAACAAGCGTTATCAAAAAAATGCACAAGTACATACGCGCAGGTGTTCCGAAGACAGCGACAACCAACGCGAAGGTGAACCATGACAGAAGTAACGTGTGATGAGTCATTTTTTCGCTTTTTGACCTCTCAGCTTATTGCCTCGCTGTAAGCTTCAGATGAGTAAGCAAAAGTTCCAAGTGAAACGAAAGTGCAGTCCTTACCGCTGATTCAGAATTACGTTTAAGAAACAAAGTTAAATTCATTCAGAATGTATGATAGCTGTGGAAAACTCATTAACTCACTTAAACTATATTGGTTGCTGCTTGGCGATCCACTCAAAAGCTTATTTTGGAAAGTATCAAGATATTTCTTTGAAAGTGGCGATAAAATTTTGGATTCCGTTGACGGTCGGTTTCAGTCACATCCGTCCATCGGAATAACGTAACAACAGAATCGCGGCTTGCAACGGAACTGCTCTGCTTGATCGAACATTCGATCATGTGACGGTGGGTTGCTGAGCAGCTTCGCAAACATTCCCCTCCTCTTCAGTCTCTGTTGCATTGCTTGCTATTGCTATTGTCCGGAAGCAAGCCATTGCTGAAATGCTACCGCCTGTCACTGAGCAGAGAGCATGAATCGCACTGCATCATTGATAATTTTAGGGAAAATGCAGTTGCACCGGAACATTGGTGTACTGTCGGCTTCTCTGCAGAACAACGAACTAATGCGCACTAATCCAGTATTTATGGACTGATTATTGCTGTGATACAGATGAATTGCAGTAAAGAGAAATGAATAGTGTGTATACGATTAAAATCGTCATGTCCGAGTACAACTGTACGATTCTGAGCGGACTGTGGAAAGAAGCAAACAAAACTTATCTCAGAAGCGCCTAAACAAGTTTTTTTTCCCCTGTTTGCTTTGAATATATTTTCAGCTTTGGTACTGATAATTGACGAAATAAAAACGAGTGTGAATGATAAGGGTATGGTTTAAGCTAATTATTTGCTCATATATGACAGATGATTAATGTACTTGTATTTATACTGCTCTGATACTGACAAAACAAGAATTCTGCTGTATAAATTCTGGTCTTTGACTAAAATTTCGCAAGCAATGCACTTGCCTTGCACTATAAACAATGTTCAGATATGGTTGGGGGCGTGTTATTTACAGTTCGAATCACGACTGTTGTATACGTGAAAATTAACATACTAATTATAGTTTTAAGACATTTAACTGCATTTGATTAGCAAAAGCGCGAATATGACGCGAACGTTTGCTTGACATTGTATTTCAAAGTATTCCAAGTTTCGAGCAGATACCATTCCGAATAGTTCAGACAACGTTTTAGATGAAATGCAAAGCTCTAAATAGCAATTGACTAGTTGGTACCGGGGAGCAAAACGGTTCGTGATCAGCATCGGTTAAGAATTCTTCCTGTTCGTTGTCAAAATTTTGCTAACGATAATTTACCAATAATAATGTCTGCAGACGATGAAAATTAACGGAAGGAAAGAGGAAACGGATTAAAGCGGCTCGCAAAAAATATTTGACAATCACTATTTGTACAAACAGATTCGGCCGACACGCCGCTTGCCGGTGACAGATTCCGATTCGGATGATATTTATTCAACTGCCGCCAATTCTCCCTATTAAACCCAACAATTAAGTGGCTGGCATCAAATTAGGTCTCACAACGTCATCGTCTGACTAATTAATAGCAGAAGTTTCCAGAATATCGTTGACATTCATCAGTTTTCTTGCGAGAAAATGAAAATGTCGTTGTCTGTGCTTCTCTTTGCCGCCGTATTGCCCGCACTCGTTTTTGGTGGTTCATGTAAGTAGTTTTGTGGTTGCTACGAGAAATTTCGAAATTACACCTGAATTGCTTAAAGCTATTTTACTGGAAAAATGGAATCTGCGGACACATCTAATAGTTATTTAACAGGTCCATACGAAGGAACAGTGATTTCGTACGATTGAAAACATTCGTCATCCGTAATGGCACCCTGTTGGCCCTATCATTACTTTTGGGTTTTTCTCAAAGTGCTGAATTTAAGCCTTGACCTCATTGATAGTTACGAGAACCAGATTATTTGCCTTTCTTTATCCTGTTTTCCCAACTATTAGCATATGAAATTGTGCTCCCCGCAATGTCATAATGAAAAAAATTATGAATGCAGCTATTAGCATTTCTGATCAAATTACTCATATTCTATGCATATCTCTGCAACACCAAATATTATTGAAAAACGCAATCTTCGCAGTTGGATATCATTGAAAAGCGTCTATTAATCAGTTTGTCCTATATAAATAAATTTGAAAGAGAAATTCTTGGGAGACAGTATCAACATTAAATTCAAATTTCCCGCCTTTCAGCGCGCATAATGCCGACCATGATGCCGGGCAGCCGCTGCGGCCTGGATCAACCTCAGGCATGTCGCGGAGGATCGCACTGCATCAATTCAGTCTGCACCTGTCAAACAGGATCCACTGTGGTAGATGGAGAATGCGTCGTATTAGTCGTCGGTGAGTTGGGGTGGTCACATTTTTAAGTTTTAATTCTAAAATTCAGAGAATTATTTTTCAAAAGTGTCGGAAATGAGCTGTGCTGACTTTTGCGTCAAATAACAATCCGCGATAAGGCGCTTTGACAAAGTTGTTTATTGAGTAGTCAGGCGGTAGTCTTAATTATCATAGCGAGCATTCTCCTTAGATTTTGTCATGAAGCACGCTTTTGCACACAGAAGCGTTTGTTGTGGATTGTTACGCAAAAACCCCTTGAACTACCACATTCTGCACCCAAAGCTAGCAACTGAGATAAATTATTGAAATATGGGAAGCGTGACGCGCTCAACAACCTTTCCAAAGGCAGTACGACGTCAAAACTCGCAATTTTCAGCGCCACCTCTCGCCCCATGCGTTGACGAAGCGACCGTTTGCGGTGGACAGTCCGTATGCACAGATTCAATCTGCAAGTGCCCGCCGGGCATGACACTTCGCGGACACGAATGCTACCGTAACAATGAAGTCAGCGGAGTTGGTAAGTGAGACGAGCGGCAAGATTTTCCATTTTCGGTAGTCCACGCATCGGCGGGCGTGGAAGTGTGCATCCTCTTCCGGTCCATAAGAGCTTGCAACTGCGGCGTCCTTACAAAGTGCTAAGCATAATTTAAGATATTACATCAAATTGTTTGTTGCTTCTTGCATACTTGGCAGAAAGCTCTGAGAAAACTACCGATCATAACTCCACCCAAGAAGTGACTACCAAATTTCACGATTTGAATTAGATTTATTCAAAATCCGAACGATGATTGTGATTATTTGCAGTACCTCCAAGCAGCGTGGCGTGCACAGACGCTTCGCATTGTACCGGTGGATCGACGTGCGTGAACGGCAAGTGTACTTGTCAACAAGGAATGGTTCTTAGCGACGGATGGTGTCAGTTCAAGTACGCCTATCCAGGCGAAACCTGCGCCCGTGCAGAAATTTGCGTTGGAGGATCAGTCTGCTCCAGAGATATGCGCATTTGCAACTGCCCTGAACGAACCATCCAAATCGACAACAGCTGCCTTGAAGGGCTTGGCAGCATTCATTAGTTCTCCACTCTTTGCTACATGGCACTTTGCGCAGTGCACGTTGCTTTTCACGCACTTGTAAAGTTTTTTGTGCTTTCTTCTTTTGTGCTTTCTCGTTACAAACGTCATAAAGGAAAGCAAAAGCATTCTTTGCATTTGAATTTTAGTTGAGCGACTATTAACAGGACTTCAGTGCACGATCTGAACGAATTTCGAAGTCCGCATCACATCTGGTATTGTTAGATAGGCAAAAACTTGGCCATTCTTCGTATGGAAAATGATGATTTTAATATTTTATCTTCTTTCAAGATCACTATTTAACAGATTTTATGGACAGCCCCATATTAACAAACCTTGTGATTTATGCGAGCAGCAGCTGAAACACAGTGAACCATCATTGAGCTAGTGAGTCAGAGATTGCTGTTAAAAGAGAGTTCACCGCGAATTAATAGCCAACAAGTCACAGTCGACACGATGAAGTCGAACTTGGCGAGCGCATCAACTTTTAGCAATCGCTCAAAATGAATTTGATCAAAAAAGTTTGGTTGAAGAGGGATTCGAACCCTCGCCCCCCGAAGAGGACTGCGACCTGAACGCAGCGCCTTGGACCGCTCGGCCATCCAACCGTTAAGTGCCCTAATGTAGTAGTTGCCCACGGCTTGGATCGCAAAAGTGAAGCATTCTACAGCCTTGTGAATGTGCATTGTCATGGAGCAGGAGTGGTTCAGGGGAAAATTTCACAAGAATCTAGTTATCACAACTGTTGCGATTAGAATAATTGCGAGAAACGTCGCGACTGGCTAGGTGCGACGTCTTGGAGAGATTTCTGTGGAAAAATTAACTGACCAATCAGCGCGATTCCCGCTATTATTGTCACTGCAGTTGTGCTAATAAGTTCTGTAAAGCTATCCCCAAGATGACCCCTTCTGAGATTCTGTCAGAGTAAAAGGAAGTACAATTGAACATTGTGTCAGTAAATCTAAGAGTAAGCGACACATTTCAAAGTAAGGTACCATTAATTTTATCTATCGAAAGAAATCATCAAACACCCAAAGAAGCATTCAATAATTTCGATTAAAAAATCTCACGTAATTTCTGGTGAATTGCCGTCATTCGCGTAAGGGTGCACAATGATTCACAAATCGGCAGTTTGTGTGGCATTCCACTTCAATTAGCTAAGGGAGTGAACAAATGATACAACTATGTGCTCCGATATTGCAGCTTGTCATTGTCAAGCTAACATCATTTTCAAGGAAGAGACCCATTCGCGCCCAAAGTGATATTGGTATGCTACGCATATGTTAAGGGAAAGATACTCTAAAGTTGCGGCCTCTCCTTCAACGGTTGGATGGCCGAGCGGTCCAAGGCGCTGCGTTCAGGTCGCAGTCCTCTTCGGGGGGCGAGGGTTCGAATCCCTCTTCAACCAAACATTTTGACTCCAACCAACATGAAATTTGCAATTTACACGCTGGCGATACAAAACACACTTCGCTGATGGGTGTACTTGAATAATTATTTTTTTTCGATTTTCGGGTCGAACTGTATTACTTCTTCACAAAATACTACCCTCATAAAATGGAGATGCAAATTTTGAAAAGCCACGGTAATGAAAACGTATTTTATGAACAGAGCGAAATAAAACAGCACTTCGACCTGTCTGCGTAGCGGTCATTAAACAGATATAAAATGTCACGAAAATGATATTCGTTGCTTATATTATAGCGTTTGAGCGTAATATTGATTACTATTTGAAATGTGCGAAACACGTTACGGTTCAAAATGTGTGGTCGACGCGCACTATCGAATTTAGACGAAGAATGCGGAAAATATACAAAAATTCTGCAAGATAAGAATAATTATAGAAAAGTTGTAACCTTAATTATTAGATGATTTCCGTGTGCATAGCCTGAACGAATATGCTGCAAAAGCGGAAAAACAAATGACCAAAAAATGCCCATCTTAATTCTTTTATCTGCAGAATATTTAATATTTAAAATGTTTCATCATTATTTCTTCCTTTTTCAGTATCAACAGAGCAATAATAAGGAGAAATTCTGAAGAGAGTGCTGAAATTTGCAAGCAAGAATGGCTGGTGTAGTGACTATCATTAGTCCAGAGAAACGCATCGAGCTCAATTCATATGATGTGGACGCCTGGAATTTGTTGCTTCGTGAGGCGCAGGTTAGTTCTTCGTTCAATCAATGAGCAATATATCAGCAAATCAAATTTCTTATTCTGTTCTATTCTCTACGTTCTTTTTGTACTTCATTGACTATTTTCTAAGAAAAGGAGTGCTTGATTTTCTCATATCTTTCCTTATAACTCTTTCTCTGTTCTTATTCGCAATTTTTGATTTATTGCATCATTATTTGTAAATTTGCGGTGTATTCGACTGGTTTTATATCGCGTACTTAGCTTAAGTCGTATTAACAGACCTACTCTGTGCGATGTACAATATAAATGTAATGTGTAATCAAGCAAATTCTACTTTATTTACTATGTGAATTTCCTTTCAACAACGCGTTTATTGTTTCACTTTACCTTTAACCAGAGTCTGAGGCTTTTGTTGCGTAATTTTAAAATCTACAGTGAGATATCAGTTTTTTAGTTTTGGTAAATATTCATTCCCATAGTTTTGCCTATTTTCAGACCAAACCGATCGACCATGTTCGTGACTTCTACGAAAAACTAGTGACGCAGTTCCCGAATGCCGGTCGCTACTGGAAAGCATTTATAGAACACGAGGTATTTTGCCATTAGCTTTTTACCACCTCAACCCCGAAACCCCATATCGATATTACGGCCCAATACGATACGGTAAGGGACTCTCTCTCTCTGTTGCAGATGTCAATGGAGGCGCGTCAAAAACCGCTCGCCAACCACAGTTATCCGTTATCAG